>PVKS010002011.1:0-31511 GCA_004027875.1 Aplodontia rufa | reverse complement strand
TTTGAGAAAGAATCCATTTTATTTAGTTTTTTGTGTGGCCTTTGTTGCTCCGACACTTCATTGTGTACGTGGTGCTGGGGCTCCAGCATAGGTCTTCACACTTGCCAGGCAAGGACCGTAACCACTGAGCCTCTGCTCCACCCCTGTGTTTGGCTACTTTCAAAAGTATATCTGTTTTGTGGTGGTGTAGGTATCAAACCCAGGGCTTCACACACGTTAGACACATACAGTACCACTGAGATATTTTCCCATCTTTTTTTTTTTTTTTTTTTTATTCAGGGACATAGTCTCACCCAGACCAGTCTCAATTTGTAATCCTCTTGCTTTAGCCTCCTGAGTAGCTAGGATTACAGGCATGTAACAAACACAGAAAGCTCTTACTTTTGAATAAACTAGTAACTTTTTTTTCCATCATTGTGGTTTGTTTTGTGTCCACATCAGAGAGGGGGAACTCACACTTTTCTGTAGTTGTTGAAGCATTTTGGTTCAGTTCATTAAGTGAACAGGGCATAGTTTGGATAGTGGAGGGAAATCATATGAAGTGAGGAGGGGTTTTCATCAAGGATTTTCTGTAATGTTCTCAAAAATAAAATAAGAGATTATAGAAAGTAATCATAAACAGTAATCGAAAAGAAAACATCAGGGCACCAGAATCTCTGGGATTTGGAGACAGATGGAAGAACGTCTACACCTTATCAAACATTTACTATTAAAATATTTAACATCCAAAAAATAGGAAGAAAAAACATTTTAATAATCCAAACTATGGGACATAAAGCCTAACAAAATTTTTTAGTTTTTCATATGTTTGGGATTGCAGAATATGGTTGTAATTTTTTATGAGTGTGATGCATAATCTCCTAGGTGGATCTTATCAAAATGTGGCCTAGAAGGCTTGAAATTGTCATTAAAAGGAAGGTTCGGTTAAAAAAAAGTTGAGGTCTAGGGGTGTATCTTAGTGAAAGTCCTTGCCTAGCACATGGGTTTCAATCCCCAGCACTAATGGGAAGAAGTTGGAAAACATTGTTTTGTAGGAATGGTGGTAGTTTTTGAGTTCTGAAGTAAAATCTCACATTATGGTATGGGGTATTATAGCATAGAAATGGGGTAAATTAAAGAGCATTTTATAAGGCTTCTTTTATTTCTGAAAAGTGGGATTTATTAAAAAATAGAAAAAGTCTTACTCTGGGAGAGAGGACACTATAGCAGGTTGCTGTAAGGTTTATTTTATCATGCAGTCTTAGGATTTTGAATAAGTATATGCTATAATTTGCATAGAGTTAACTATGTGGAATGACAGATTTTCTTAATTACATTGCTTTCTGTAGTTTTAAAAAGAGTGCTTTTTGTTTATGTTTTTGCAGCTTTCTGAAGCAAAGACTCATTTTGAAGATGTTTAATAAATCTTTTGGAACCTCCTTTGGGGGCAGCACAGGTGGCTTTGGCACAACTTCATCATTTGGGCAGAGTAAGTTTTAAAAAAGAATGAAAAAAAAAACGGAAATCATCTTAATTAGCCTGGTCTAATTAAGAATAAATAAGCTCCGATAGCTGATTCTGAGATTTTTAAAATTTGTACATTGGTCTTTATAATAGTTTCTTTGAAAAATGACTGGAATCATATCTCTTTAAAGTTTTCTGAGAAAATAGAAATGAGTTCTGAGTTTTCATGATATTTCTGATCATCGATAAAAAATACTTTGTTTGAATAGGTTGTTTTAGCAGAAAGTTATGATTTACAATTAATTTTCAGGCTAGAAAATATTTTTTTTAAATGTTAAAGTGTAAAATGCAATTAGAGATTGCTCTGAAATTTGTTCTGTAAATAAGATATGACATTCAGAAACAGAAATGTTAAAATTGCAAAGTTCCTAGACTCCTACTAGCCCTCTGGAGTTCTGTTACCCTTTCCACCTGCTACTGTTTGTGACACGTTATCTACAGGAACACTTTTTCTTTTTTTTTAAAACCAGGGATTTGAACCCAAGAGCACTTAACCACTGAGCCACATTCCCAGCCTCCTCCCCACCTTTTTTGAGACACGGTCTTGTAAAGTTGCTTAGGGTCCTGCTAAGTTGTGAGGCTTGCTTTGAAATTGTGATGCTTCTGCCTCATCCTCCTGAGCCCCTGGGATTACAGGTGCATGCTACTGCACCTGGCAGGAACACTTAAAATTTTTGTTTACAAATTTGACTTTACACAGAGGTAGTACAATGAATTCATGTGAACTTTTCTCTGAGCTTTAGTAATCATCATTTAACCTATCAGCATCTACACATTTTTAAAAATATATGGGATGCTTTATAAATTTGCCTGACATTCTTGCACAGGAGCCATGCACAGGAACAACTCTTTGTTGTTCCAATATTAGTGGATATGTGCTGCTGAAGTGAGAACAGCATCTACACATTTCATTGAAAGTCACACCTTTTTTTTTTTTTTGTTTATTTGTTTGAGAAGGTGCCTGTATATGCCCAGGCTGCCCTCAAACTTCTGGGCTAAAGTAATGCTTCTGTCTCTCTGAGTAGCTGGGACTTACCAGCAAGTGCAATGTAAAAAAAAAAAAAATCACACTTTTTTTTTAAATTTTCCCTGCTGTACTGGGGATTTTATCCAGGGGTGCTTTCTCATGAACCACATCTGCAACATCTCCAGTCCTTTTTATTTTTTTATTTTGAGACTGGTTTTGCTAAATTGCCGAGACTGGTCTTGAACTTGAGAATCTTTAGCCACAGCCTCCCACAGTATCTAGGAAGGATTATATGCTTGGACCATCCCACTTGACTACATCTTTTTTTTTCTTTTTTTTAAATACTAGGAATTGAACCCAGGGGTGCTTAACCCGGAGCCACATCCTGAGCCCTTTTTATCTTTATTTTTTTAAGAGAGTGAGAGAAAGAATCAATTTTGTTGCTTTGACACTTAGTTGTGTATGTGTTGCAGAGGTTTGAAGCCAGGTCCTCGCACATACCAGGCAAGCAGATTTTTATTTTTTATTTTGAGACAGTCTCGCTAAGTTGCTGAGGCTGACTTAACCAACCTCTTAGATTTCTGTATATCCCATGGGAACTGAACAAAATGCTTGTGGCTTAATTTTTATTCTTTCAGTAATCTCATGACATTTATTTAGGTAACAGGTTGAATTAAGGGGTGTCCTACCACTGAATCACATCTTCAGCATCTCTAGCCCTTCTTGTTTTTTTATTTTGAGACAGGGTTCTGCTAAGTTGTTTAGGGCCTCACTGTGTTGCTGAGGCTGGCTTTGAACATGCAGTCTTCCTGCCACCGCCTTCCAATGCTGGAGTTATAGGCATGTGCCATCTTGCCTCCCATAATCTGATAAAGTTTGGAAAAGATTTTCAGATTCGAATATTACGTTCAAATACAGAATATTAATAAATATTAAGGGCTGGAGTGGTGGCTCAGTGGTTACAGTGCTGCCTGGCATGCGTGAGGACCTGGGTTCGTTACCCCAGCACCACATACACAACCAAGTGTTGGAGCAGCAAAAGCCACATGAAAAACTAAATAAAATTGATTCTCTCTTTGTCTCACACTCACTGTCCCTCTCTCTCTTTAAAAAGAAAAAGAAAAAAGAAATATTAAGACCCTTCTTCATTTAGTCACTGATTTAGGTTTTATTATAAATTCTATAATTTTCAGATACTGGCTTTGGCACTACTAGCGGAGGGGCATTTGGAACATCTGCATTTGGTTCTAGCAACAATACTGGAGGCCTATTTGGAAATTCACAGACAAAACCAGGTACAGGCTTTATTTGAAATACTGCTAGATTATTTATAGCTAGTATAGAGCTTCATTTAGTGACACTGATCTATTTAATTTTTCTTTTCTCCATCTATATATCCCCCAGGAGGATTATTTGGTACCAATTCATTTAGTCAGCCAGCTACCTCCACAAGCACTGGTTTTGGTTTTGGTACATCAACAGGAACATCAAATAGCTTGTTTGGAACTGCAAGCACAGGGACCAGTCTTTTCTCATCTCAAAACAATGCCTTTGCACAAAATAAACCAACTGGCTTTGGGAGTAAGTAGGATATCATTGAACTTGTGCATGCAATACTTAGATTTGCTTATTGAATCTGTTCTCTCTTGCGCCTTTACCTATGTTCTGCCACCTTCTTTTCCCATTGAATGTCAAAAATATGGGAAGATAAAAATTTTAAAGTGTATTGAAAAGTTTAATAGACTGGAAAGGAAGGAGGCATATACATTTAAGAATGGAGATATGAAATGCTCTAATATTTAAGGAATATACAAAGGAAGATGGACCTGATACGCAATGACCAGAGACAGGATGAAAAGTCAGGCAGAAGAGTATCATTTGGTGTTAAAAAAGGAGAATGTCAAGGAGGAATGTTTTACAGTCACTACTGTTGTGCCATTACAGACATCATCTTTTTACCTTCCTTTCACAGTTGATGTGAAAACATTAAAACAGAAGTGACACATTCTGGAAATGACATGGTTACTCTTCCATTCCTTGTCCATGACAGTTGTTTGTAATTAATGACCCGTTTTTTCTTTAAGTCTCAATATGGGCTGGGGCTATTTCTCTACCATAAGTAGCATAAGTAGTCAGCTGTTCGTATTTTTCCAAAGGATAAGTTGTTTGTGGGGCAGTTGAAATATTTAACCATGACAATATAAAATGCAGTCTAAACTGCAAATTCAAAAGAGATGTCCCTATCTACGCTACATTGCATATTAAGAGATAGTTTTTGAAAGAAGTGGCAGTCATTTGCCAGCAAGAAATCGTAGACCTCTTATCTTAGTAATTAGGGGATCATTTAATGTATTACTCAAGTAACAATTGAATTCATTAGATGTAATGGTTTTTTAAAACTCAGCTTTTTGGAAAAGTAAGATACTTAAGAATCTGCTATTTCTGTATTGTTTTCTATAAAATAATCAATAATAACTTCTAATTTTTCTAAATTTGGGAGGTAAATTTTGCATTAACCTATGTTTGAGTATCCCAGTAAGACCACATTTTATAAAAAATTTTGTGTGGATATATGTAACAATATACATATAAATAAAATATAGTGTGACCCTTGTTAAAGTCTGTTGTGACCAAATTTTTTCAGAAAGATAGTTTAATTCAGTGTCTACTCTTAGTAAGAAAAGGAGAAATGAGATAAAATTTATGATGAAACAGAAGTAGTATTTCTTTTAGCTTGTCTTCTTAGAGTGCCCAAAAAGGCATCACAGGGCACTTAGATGAATAAAGGATTCAGACTTTTACTTGAAAGTTGGGAGTATGCATGTGTCTGTATGAAATATCTGCTTGAATGTATTTGCTTGTTTGGCATAGTTGAAAGATTATTTGAGGATGTGAAAGTTTTGCTACTCTAGTGCTGTAGCCCACTTCCAAGGTGTTGTGTAGATTGCAAAGTTCTCTACTGTTTAACTTGTTTTTCTTTCTAATCTTAACAGATTTTGGAACAAGTACTAATAGTGGGGGACTATTCGGAACTACAAATACCACCTCTAATCCTTTTGGTAGCACGTCTGGTTCCCTCTTTGGGCCAAGCAGTTTCACAACAGCACCTACTGGGACTACTATTAAATTTAACGTATGTACTTTTTTCTATTCTTTGTGGAATGTCTTTCTTTCCCATTTGTATATTTGTTGGATCAATTGTACAATTAACCTTCTTTCCACTTATGCACAGCTTAGTACAACTCTTCCTGAAAGATGTACTAAAAACAAAACCCAAGGGGTTGGGTAGGTAGCCCAGTGGTAGAAACCTTGGTTTGATACCTAGCACCACAAAAAATAAACCAAACCAGCAAAATTCTGTAAATAGTTGTATGTATAGTAGACAGGAGAGGTTGTGTAATAAATCTAGGTTATGCGTAGCCGGACACAGTGGCACATGCATGTAATCCCAGCAACATGGGAGGCTGAGGCATTCCTGCCTCAAGTTCAAAGTCAGCCTTAGCTCTAGACAACTTAGCAAGACCCTGTCTCCACATGAAACAATAAAACAGGCTGGGGGAGTGGCTCAGTAACAGTCAAGTGCTCCTGGGTTCAACCCCAGTACCAAAAACATGAAAATGGAAGTAGAACATAGATTATAATATGTATTTGAGTTATGCTCACTCCAATCAAATTTGTATTTGCACGGTTGATGACAATTTGTGTAAGGGATGGTTTGAAATTACTATGTTTATAACTTTGCTCAGCCATTCTTTTTTGTTTTATTTTGCTTTTTGTTTTTAATTTGCTCAGAATGATTTTGAATTTATGATTCTCTTGGCTCAGCCTCCCAAGTTGCAGGGTCAGAGATTTTTTTTATAGAAATAAAGAAAAAGGGACACTTCACAGAAAAATAATTGGAAATAAAGCCTTCTTGAAGAGATATGGAATGATATTCTGTATCTGTAGAAAAATAAAATTTTTGTTGATGAAATAACAAAATGGGACAATTAAAGGGGTTTTTTTTTTGTTCCTTTTTTATAGGGTTCTGAGGATTGAACCCAGAGGAGATCTACCACTGATTCACATCCTCTGTTCATTTTATTTTTTAAGACAAGGTCTTGGGGCTGGAGCGGTGGCTCCGCAGTTACAGTGCTTGCCCATGTGTGCAAGTATGCGAGTTCAAACCCCAGCACCATGTACACAATGAAGTCTCGGGGCACTGAAAGCCACATGAAAAACTAAAATAAAAAATTAATTCTCCCTCTCTCTCTCTCACTGACCCCCCCCTTTTTTTTTCTGAAAGAGAGAAGGACAGTGAGAGAGAGACAGAATCAGTTTTATTTAGTTTATTTATTTATATATATATATATATTTTATTTATTTATTTTTTTTTTTAAAGAGAGAAGGACAGAGAATCAATTTTTATTGAGTTTTTCACATGGCTTTAGTTGCTCTGACACTTAGTTGTGTACTTGGGTGCTAGGGTTTGAACCCGTGTATTTGTGCATGCTGGGCAAGTGCTGTAACTGCCGAGCCACTGCTCTAGTCCCCTGTCCCTCTCTCTTTCAAAAGAAAAAAAAACAAAGGTCTTACTAAGTTGCTGAGATTGGCCTCAAACTTAAAATATTCTTTTCTTTTTTTTTTAAAGGGAGAGAGAGAAAATCAATTTTATTTATTTTTTCATCTGGGTTTTATTTTTCTGACAATTAGTTGTGTATGTGGTGCTGGGGTTTGAACCTGGGTCCTCATGCTTGTCAGGCAGGCACTTCAACCACTGAGCCACCACTCTAGCCCAAACTTGGAATTAGTTTTCTTGTCTCAACCTGAGGACCTGGAATTACAGGCATGTGCCACTGTGCCCTGCTTTGCTTTTTTTCTTTTGGAGGGGTTGTGTGGAGGAGTTTGTTTATTAAAATATATAAAATAGGGCTAGAGCAGTGACTTGGTGGTTGCAGCGCTTGCCTGGCAAGTATGCAAGTTCGAACCCCAGCACTACATACACAACGAAGTGTCAGAGCAATGAAAGCCACATGAAAAACTAAATAAAAATTGATTATCTTTCTCTCTTACTCTCTCACTGTCCCCCCTCTCAAAAAAAAATATGTATATATAAATTTATGAAAAATCCTTTGATGTAAGTAGTTTAGTAGTCTCCTTAGGATAGATTGGAGGTGCAATAAACCTAATGGAAATCTCTGTATAAATAGGGGTTGGCAAAACTTCATTTTAAAATTTACTCAAGGAGACTCAGGCAGCTGATGGAGGAAAATCACAAGCGGGAGGCCAGCCTCAGGAAGTTAGCAAGAGAGACTGTCTCAAAATACAAAATAAAAACAGTTGGGGATGTATTTTAGTGGTAGAGTACTCCTGAATTCAGTCCCCAGTATCACCAAAAAGAATTATTGTGGAAAAAGAATTTCTCAGGTAAGGTGATTAATTTGTAATATGAATTTAGAATACAGAATTTAAGTTTGATATAAAAGATAGTGAATTTAAATTAAAATGTCAGTGATAGTGAAAAATGCTATTTGGTGAAAATACAGTAGAGAAAACTGGTAATACAAGTAGGAATCTTAAGGGGCACAGTGGTGTGCACCTGTAATCCTATGATTAGGGAGGCAGAAGGATTACAGATTCAAGGCCAGCCTGGGCAACTGAGCAAGACCCTATCTCACACAATAAAAAGAGCTGGAGAGGTAGCTCAGTGGTGGAGTAGGTTCATTCATATCTAAACTGTGATAGTTATAAAACAGATACTTCAGGTAGAATAGGTGGTAAAACTTAGATATAATGGTTTAAACATATATGTAATAAATGGATAAAGCTTTCTTTATGATATTACATGTATTTTAGCATGTAACTAGATATAGCTTGTTGTAGGATTAATTTCTGGGTTTTTGATACATTTGTTAACTAAGATTGATTTCATAAAGGAATGAAAGGAAGGTTAGTAGAATAGAGAGGGGAGAATAGGGGGAGGGAGGGGAAAGGAAAAGGGGAATAGGGATTGAAATCATATTCCTTGCATGTGTAATTATAATGCTCTAATTTTTTTTAAAAAACCACATATATACTATACAGTGATCCAACACTAATTTACCTATTAAATTAAGCCCTATTTTAAAAAATTGATTCAGATAGTCTTGATATGTAAGGAGAGATCAGAAATGCAATATATTTAATCAGGCATCCTTGAAATCATCATTTATTTATTTGTTTATTTTTAGAGAGAGAGAGAGAGAATCATTTTTTAACCACTGAGCCACCACTCTAGGGGGGAGTGAGGCTTTTTTTTGTACCAGGGATTGAACCCAGGGGTGCTTAACCACTGAGCCAGCTCCCCAGCCATTTTATGTTTTATTTTGAGACAGGGTCTTACTAAGTTGCTTAAGGCCTTATTAAGTTGCTGAGGCTAACTTTGAACTTGTGATCCTCCTGCCTCAGCCTCCTAAGCTGCTGGGATACAGCCTGCACCACCACACCTTACTCATTCTTTCTTTTATATTTATAGTGATTTTTATGTTTGGCTCTTGTTTTTGTTTTGAGAACTGAGTATCCCTGGGTTGCTCCAGCTAGTTTTGAGTTTCTGGTTTCAAATACTGTCTCACCTGAGTCTCCCAAGTGCTGAGACTATTCCCTGCCCATCATGTTAGACCTAGGGGATTAATTTTAAAGTTAGGAATTGAGGAATTCTTTCTGTGAGTGGGAATATAAAGCTTGGACTTAGGTGGCTTAGTGGTTACTGCGCTTATCTGACATGGGCGAGGATGCAGGTTTGAATTCCAGCACCTTGTACATAATGAACTGTTGTAGCAACAAGGGCCATGTGACAAACTAAATAAATTTGATTTTTGCTTTCTCCCTTACTGGTCCCCTCTCTCTGGGAAAAAAACAAACACTTGGACTTAGAAATGTGCCTTTATGGGGCTGGAGCAGTGGCTCGGTGGTTACAGTGCTTGCCTGGCATGCTTGAGTACGCAGGTTCGAACTCCAGCACTATGTGTGCATTGAAGTGTCGGAGCAAAGAAGGCCACATGAAAAACTAAATAAAACTGATTCTCTCTCTCACTGTCCTTCTGTCTCTTAAAAGAAAGAAAGAAAGAAAAGAAAAGAAATGTGCCTTTATTTTCCCTTGCAGCCTCCAACTGGTACGGATACTATGGTCAAAGCTGGAGTGAGCACTAATATCAGTACTAAGCACCAGTGTATTACTGCTATGAAAGAATATGAAAGCAAGTCATTAGAGGTCAGTAAAATGTAATACAAAATAGCCTAACCTTTTGATTGTATTGGAAAGCAAATTTGTAAAGTGTGGGGGGTTTTGGTAGGGGCTCATTGGTAGAATGCTTGCCTAACATGCTTAAGGCCCAGGGTTTGGATGCCAACATGGAAAAAATAAATAAATGAACAACAGCAACAACAAAAAGTCTGTCTGCATTTTTTTTTTTTGTGGTACTGGGGGATTATGCCTAGGGCCTCACACATTCTAGACAAGTACTCCACCACTCTACTACACTCTCTGCCTCAAACATTTTTGATAAGTTTTAGGATTAAGTGGTTCATTTTGGGTTTCCAGAACCACTGACCAAATTTTAAATATTATATTTTATTTATTGACTTTTTTTGTGCAAAATATACTCAGCTCTTATGTATAGATGCAGTCGTAATTATACACCTTAATGAGTTTTCACTAAGTGAAAAGATCCAAAATAAAAAGTAGTATTAGCAGCAGCATTCTAGATATTCTCTTTTGCCTTGTCCTTCAGCAGAATTCTCCCCTTCCCAAAGTAACCACTATCTTGACTGCCCAATTTTTGCCCATTTATGAACTTTATGTGGATGAAATTTTACACTAGTACTCTGTGTCTGTTATTCAACATTGATAGTCATGGTGTTACATGACCTGACGTTAGTTTATTGTCATTGCTCTATAATAGATTGTTATTCTTTTTCCTGATTGTTCCTCATTCCTGATTGTAGTGGTCGCTTCTTTCTGTATCCCAGACTGTACTTGCTGTATTGAAGCATGTAGCAGCTCTCGACTTGTGAGATAAAATTACTAAACTTTATTCCTTCTTTTCCTAAATTTTCTGAACACCCATTCCCCTAAGAATCCTTCAACTTTTGTCAACTAAATTTTACATTTCAGGGTGGCAGTAGCATTCTTTTAAAATACTTACTGCTTATAAAATATTAGGATATGATCAGCTCTCCAGCAATTTTATTATTATGGTATGGATTTTAATGTCTACTGGAAATGTTTTTCAAAATGATATTGTTAATGTCATTCTGTGTTTTTTTTTTGTTTTTTTAGTAATGATTTCTGTGTTTTGATAGAACTTGAATGCTAATTTCAAGTATTTCGGCTCCAAAAAATTTTTTGACTGCCTACTAAGATTGGAAATGCATTTTCCCTTCAGGAACTTCGTTTAGAGGATTATCAGGCTAACCGGAAAGGCCCACAGAACCAGGTGGGAGCAGGTACCACAACTGGCTTGTTTGGGTCTTCTCCAGCCACCTCCAGTGCAACAGGACTCTTCAGCTCTTCCACCACTAATTCAGGATTTGCATATGGCCAGAACAAAACTGCCTTTGGAACCAGTAAGCACTTGACTTCATATTGGACCATATTAAGGAAAAACAGACAACTAAAAGTAAAACATGGTGGTCATTTTGTGATAAGTGCTATGGAGAAACAGTTCAGGGATACTGAATAGGGAGTATCTGGCACATGTGTAGTGGTGGGAGAAATACAATTTTAAATGAAAATAGTTAAGTGGGGCTTCACTTGATAAGACTGACATTTGACAAATGATCTGTCTGAAGAAGGTGACTCAAAAAGTGGTATACATTTATGGAAGAGTACTTTTTTTTTTAAAAGAGAGAGGGGCAGTGAGAAAGAGAAAGAGAGAAACAACTTTATTCAGTTTTTCACATGGCCTTAGTTGCTCCAACACTCAATTGTGTACGCGGTGCTGGGGTTTGAACCTGTGTCCTCGTGCTTGCCAGACAAGCGCCGAAACCACTGAGCCACCACTCCAGCCCCCCTGCACATATTCATTTTTGAGTATTATATATCAGGCATTGTGCTGGGTACATTGATATGAAGAAAAATCCTCTGTTCTCAAGAATAGCTTGGTTTAACAATGTGAAAATACAACATAGACTTTGATAATGTTATTTTATAAAATAATTGAAAGCTGTAGAGTCACAAAGGAAGAGCCTTTAGCCCAGCCAGGGTGTTATTGTAGAAGTGGAAATTTTAACCTAATTTGGAGTGATTAAAATAGAAAATAAGGGGATCAGCGGTTGCGGTGCTTACCTGGCACGCACATGGATGTGGGTTCAAACCTAGCATCATGTACACACGAAATGTCTGAGCAACAAAAGCCATGTGAAAAGCTAAATAAAAATTGATGCGCTCGCTCTCTCTCTCTCTCTCTCACTGTCCCTCTTTCCTTAAAAAAATAAAAATTAAAAAAAAAGAAAAAAAATGAAAGGATACTGAGTAGTAGTAAATACACGTAAGGTAAGGTAACTTAGGTAGTAATGGATAGCAAAAGACTGTTGCTGGGTTATTGGATAACATCAAGTGTCATGTTTTTTTCTTTTGTTGTTGTTGTTTTGTTTTTTCCCATTTTATTTTATCTTTTCTGTTTCTCTTTTTCCTGAAAGGTACAACTGGATTTGGAACAAATCCAGGTGGTCTCTTTGGCCAGCAGAATCAGCAGACTACTAGCCTCTTCAGCAAACCATTTGGCCAGGCCACAACCACGCAGAACACTGGTTTTTCCTTTGGTAATACCAGCACCCTTGGACAACCAAGCACCAATACCATCGTAAGGAAACAGGCCTTAACTTAATTCTAGGTTTCAGGGACCTGGAGCAGTGGCTCAGCAGTTATGTCACTTGCCTGGCATGTGTGAGGACATGGGTTTGAACCCCAGCACCACATACACAACAGAATGTTGGAGCAATGAAAACCACATGAAAAACTTAAACAAAATTTATTCTTTCTTAATTCTAGGTCTTATTTGTAAAGTTTAGTAATGAGGCTTCCAATCATTCCCAACTTGAAATTTTTTTCCTTTACCACACACTTCTTTAGAGCTCAGAATATTTTGTAAATGGAAGAAAGCAAGGAATTAATTTCAAGGAATTAATATCTAGATTTCAGCCCAATCTTGATTCCTTACTCATTGAGAGTCTGTTCAGAAGGTCATCTATCCTTTCTGAACATATTTTTCTCAACATTATGTAAAAGCTTGCTTAATGTGGTCTATATTTGGTTATTTCAAAACTACACCTTGAATGGGGCTGGAGTGGTAGCTCAGTTGTTATGGCACTTGTTTGGCATGCATGGAGGACCCCAGTTCAAACCCCAGCACCATGAACATAGCAAAGTTTCTGAGCAATTAAAGCCACATGAAAAACTAAATAAAAAATTGGATTCTCTCTCTCACATACACACACTGTCCTCTATTAAAAAAAAAAAACTACACCATGTGACCTTGCCTTTATATAGGGTTTAGGAGAAAATACTTGTCAATTACTAGTTATATTTCACAATATTCTCTCAGCTTATTCTTGTAGATTCAGGCAATCAAAGTCTAAAGTAGTTGGGGCTGCATAGTTTAGGATAGACCTAAAACTCAGTGCCACATTATATAATTGTGTCTTTTGTACAGAAAGTGAAAGTCCTCACCGTCTTACTAGTTTATTTCTAGAGACATTTTTTTTGTGTGAAAAGTGGTTTTTGTGGAAATTAAAGGTTGATTTGGGCTGGAGCGGTGGCTCAGCAGTTACAGCACTTGCCTGGTAAGCGCAAGTACGCAGGTTCATACCCAAGCACCACATACACAACGAGGTCTTGGAGCAATGAAAGTCATGTGGAAAACTGAGTAAAATTTATTCTCTCCCCTCTCTCTCTCTCACTGTTCCTCTCTCTTTAGAGAAAAAAAAAAGCTGATTTGAGGTATGTTTAATTTATTAAAATTTTTGGAATTTACCAAGTGCATAATTATAGATGCTTTCCTTGATTAAAGAAAACAAATACAAGTAGACCCCCAGAGCTTTAAAATACTAGTAGACTAAATTAAGCTACATATATAAAGGATTACATATCATGACCAAATGAGATTTATCCCAGATATGTTGGTTCAGCATAGGAAATTAGTCATTAAAAAAGTTTTTTTAAAAAATTGAATCATTGTTGTACCATATGGTAATAGGACAAAGAACAAAAAATACTGATCACTTTGGCAGATGCATAAAAAGCATATGATATACTTTCATGATACAATCAATCTGCAGAGAATGGAAGGGAACCACACAATAGCTCTATCGCTAACAGGGCCTTAGATGTAGATATAAATGTATGGTTCTGCCACTCGTGGCCCATGACATTTTGGGAAAGTTGTTAATTATTCTGAGCTTTATATTATTTTAAAAAGTGGGGATGCTGTACTCCTTGCTTTTTAGAGTTGTGAAGGGAAAAATAATATAAAGTAAAGTGTTTATCCTAGAATCTGTCACATAAACTTTAAAACAGTGATAACTATTTTTATTAATCTAAGACTTTTTAAGAAAACTATTGTGGTTCTGGGATAGGAGTCCCCTATGTTTCTCCTTTGCTAGTAAAGTAATTAAACTTCTTTTTCCTTTTTCTCAAACAAGAGGAGAAACTACTGTGGGATATCTCTAAATACAGATTAACTTTTTGCAGGGTTTATTTGGAGTAACCCAAGCCTCACAACCAGGAGGTCTTTTTGGTACAGCTACAAACACCAGCACTGGGACAGCATTTGGAACAGGAACAGGTCTTTTTGGGCAGCCCAACACTGGATTTGGTGCAGTTGGTTCGGTAAGTGTTCACAGTTCTGTGGATTTTCACTACATGTTATGAGTCTAATAAAGAAAGTTGTAGAACGATATCATTGTATTCCAAGTGTTTTCATTGGGTATATTGTATGATTTGATACAAAAGCAAATTAAAGCTGTTTGATGTAAAATGAAATTACTGATTACTCAGTTTATTTTCAGTTACTAGATCCCCTTTTCACCTCAGTGCTTGTGTGCACTTTATTTATTTTTATTTTTATTTTTGGTACCAGTGATTGAACCTAGGGACACTTAATCACTGAGCCACATCCTCAGCCTGTTTTTTATTTTTCATTTTTAAACAGGATCTAAGTTATTTGAGATCTTGCTAAGTCAATGAGGTGACTTTGAATTTATGATCCTCCTGCCCCAAACTCCTGAGCTACTGGGATTATAGGAATGCACCACCATGCCCAGTAGTGTACTTCATTTCTAGTAGCAAAGTATAGTTTCAGTTGTCGGTTCATTTTTAAATTATTTATTTGTGAGAAAGCGTTTTACTAGGTTGCTTTGGGTCTTGCTAAGTTGCTGAGCCTGGCCTTTAATTGGGATCTTTCTGCCTCAGCCTTCTGATTCTCTGGGATTACAGGTGTGTACCACCATGCCCAGTTTCTAAATTATTTATTTTTAAATTGACAATTATTGTGTTTTTGTTCTGTACAAGAAGTCTTAAAGCATGTGTACATTGTGGAGTCCAGGTGGATAGTTTAAATGGTTGAGTCTTAGGGGAGATGCTTTTATGTTTAAATCAGATAATGTAAAACTGCTAGTTCTCCCATGTGTTTTGGGTGGTAAGTTGGATGATATGAAAATTAAACAGTGTTTTGATATTGATCAAGTTGTTGAACTTGTTCAGGTTCTCATTGGCTTAAATGCTGCTGGAGGCTTGACTGAATTACTTTTCCTTAGCCTTTTTTTTTTTTTTTTTTTTTTTAAAGAGGAGGGACAGTGAGAGAGAGACAAAGAGAATCAATTTTATTTAGTTTTTCACATGGCCTTCGTTGCTGCAACCTTTTGTTGTGTACATGATGCTGGGGTTTGAACTCATGTACTTATGCATGTGGTAACTATTACTCCTCACAAATTACATGACTGATACATTTTTCTTAACAGGTTAAAAAATTTGATTGCCTAGTTTTTTTCTTACCTCACTGAAATCTGTGTTTGCTGAGGTGTTACCCTTAACTTTTCAGGCTGTGAGCAGTCTGTATTTATGATCTTGTTCCAGTTATGTTTCTGATAGTCTTACTCATCTGCCTTCTTATTATAAAAATTATGACATATTTATCCCTATCCCATACCCATACCCCCACTACATTCTACCTGAGATAGCCTTTATTTACTGTTTGTTATTTATATATATATATATTTTTTTTTTTAAAGAGAGAGGGACAGTCAGAGAGACAGAAAGAGAGAAACAACTTTGTTTTTCACATGGCCTTAGTTGCTCTAACACTTAGTTGTGTACGTGGTGCTGGGGTTTGAACCCGGGTCTTCATACTTGCCAGGCAAGCACTGAAACTGCTGAGCCACTGCTCCAGCGCCTTGTTGTTTATAATATTTTAACCTTTGTCCTCTATTCTGTTCTTTTTAGACCCTGTTTGGCAATAACAAGCTTACTACCTTTGGAACCAGCACAACCAGTGCTTCTTCATTTGGTACAACCAGTGGCGGGCTCTTTGGTAACAAACCAACCCTGACTTTAGGAACCAATACAAACACTTCCAATTTTGGTACATATAAAAAGCAGGTTTGGCTCTCTTAAAGTTATACTGACTATGCCACACATCATCCTCCTGATTCATATGATTGGAAATATTAAAAATTCTCAGGTAAGCTGTAGCTTGATGTGAGGTATCAGAGGGAAAGGTTTAAAGTTGCGGACTTGATTTCAGGTGGTTAGTAAAGATGTAAATTGACTTTCATTTTCTTTGAATTATCTCACCAGTCAGTAGCTGAGAAATCATAAATGAAACACATTGTGTTAAAGTAACATTCTGTGTGGCCAAACATGGAAGTGTAGTATATTAGAGAGATTTGATGATTCTTTCTTGTTTGGAGAATTATTTTTGGAGTTTTCTGGTAGTTACAAAAAAATTTACTTTTGAATTCATGTTCCTTGTTAAAAAAATTCAGAAAATACAGATAAGATTGTACAATAAATAAAACCAAAAACCAGTAACAAAAATTGGGCTGGAGAGATGGCTCAGCTGTAAAATGTTTGCCTTGCACATGCAAGGACCTGGGTTCAATCCTCAGTACCACATATACAACTAATCTTGGGGCTGGAAAGGTGGTTCAGTGGTAGAGTTTGCCTGGCATGCGGGAAGACTTGAGTTCAATCCCCAGCACCACATACACAACTAAGTGGAGGAGAAACAAAAACAAGATGAAAAAATTAAAAATTGACTCTTAAGAAAAGTAGTAAGAGCTCCTAAACTATTCAGATATACTAGAAACCAGTTTAATAGAAACATTTTCAGTGTCATTACTACTTATTAAACTCTGAAATTCAACATTATATTTGTACAGTGTAGAGTGTTTATTTTTTTTTGACAAAGGAAATAACTGTAGAAATATTTGTTGAAGATTTCTTTTGCCAGATACATCAGTAGACACCTATTGATTTTGGGGGAGTGTGGGACATGAAAGAAATCAAAGACATTTTAATTGGCATAGGTCAGCATTTACACAATTCTTTAGTGGGTTAGGTGTTTTTGTTTTTTACTCCCTCACCCTTTTTGTGGTGATAGGAATTGACCTGAGGGACACGACTGTATCTTATCTCTGAGCTACATTCCCAGCCCTATTATTTATTTATTTATTTATTTATTTATACATACATACATAACATACATACATACATACCAGGGATTGAACCCAGGGGCACTTACCCACTGAGTCACATCCCCAGCCCTGCTTTTTTTGTTTTTGTTTTTTAAAGGGAGACAGTGTGAAAGAGAAAGGGAGTCAGTTTTATTTAGTTTCTCATGTGGCTTTCGTTGCTCAGACACTTCGTTGTGTGTATGTGGAGCTGGGATTCGAACCTGCGTCCTTGCGCATGTCAGGCAAGCGCTGTAACTGCTGAGCCACCACTCCAGCACCCCTATACCCGCCTTTTTTTTATTTTTTATTTTGAGACAATCTCACTAAATTGCTAAGAGCCTTGCCAAGCTGCTGAGGATGGCTTTGAACTTATGATTCTCGTGCCTTAGCCTCTCAAGCTGCTGGGATTACAGGAATGTGCCACCACTCTCGGCTTTTAGGCTGGTGCTTTAAAACAGCTATAGCCCCAGTCCTTTTTGTGTTTTGGAGAGGGCTCTCTAAGTTGCTTCAGGTCTCAGTAAATTGCTACAGATGGCTTTGAACTTGTAATCATCCTTCTTTAGCCTCCTTAGTAGCTGGGATTACAGGCTGTGCCACAGCACCCAGCTGTCTGTCTGTCTGTCTGTCTCTCTCTGTGTCTCTCTCTCTCTCTCTCTCTCTCTCTCTCTCTCTCTCTGTGTGTGTGTGTGTGTGTGTGTGTGTGTGTGTGTTTTTCTAGGGATCAAACCTAGAGCATGCTACCTCTGAGCTATGTCCCTCGTCCATTCAGTAAGTTTTGAAAGATCTTAAAATGTACCAGAGAAATATTTCAGCATTCATTGGAAAGTTAATATGTTTTCACAGAAATATGAACTGTATGAAAAGGATAAAAGGTCCTTGGTTGTTATTTGACTTGATTTTTTTTTGTTGTTGTTTTTTAAAGAGAGAGGGACAATGAGAGAGAGAGAAACAATTTTATTTAGTTTTTTATGTGGCTTTTGTTGCTCTGAGACTTTGTTGTGTATGTGGTGCTGACTTTGAACCCGCATACTCACGCATGCCGGACAAGCGCCGAAGCCACTGAGCCACCACTCCAGCTCTTTGATTTGATTTTTTATAACCCCCTTTACTTGCATTGTTCTACTCAATGCTGATAATGATTATAATTCCACATATAATTTTTTTTGGTTGTATTCTCTTTTAAAGAGCTTGGCACTAGACTTTGGTAGCATGGGTAGAATATCTGGTTTGCGTACTTATTTGTTACCTATAAAACCTAGAAGGGAAGATACTTTAAAGTGTCAAATCAGTGTTTCTCAGCCTTTTTTTTTCCCCTGCAATCTATCATTCACCCTTCTCCAAGGAACCTGTGTAGATCTTTCTTCTCAATCACCTGATTTTTATTTTTCCACTTTTGAGATAGCATCTTGCTATGTTGCTTATGCTGGCAAGTAAACTCGGGGTTAAGTTTCTCCAATTTTCCTGCCCTAGGCTTCTTTATAGCTAGGACTATACATGTACCCCACCAGACATGGCTAATCATCTGAAATACTAATACCACACATAAGTAGCATCTGTTTTAAGTTCTATGACCTTTTGGAGGGCCGTAAACCCTAATGATCTATGATTTTCAGCCTCTTAAGAATCAGTTTTCATTCCCTTTGCATGTGTTTAACCTCTTGTGTTCCACTATCCTACATATAGGACATCTATAAATATTTAAATTGTATGAATTGATAGGTGTTCTCTGAAATTTTAGTTATTTTGTAGATTTCCTGTGAAGTATATATATAATATAGGATGATTGAACTTCATGGGTTAATGATAGCTGTATTGTAGGACACTTTGTGTTTAGAATTAAATATTATTTGTGTATAACAGGGTGTTTGTATGTTTTATACCTGATGAAATAGCCAGTACTTTTAAAATATATTTTATCCTGTGGTTGTAGATTTCTCATTTGCTTGGAGGATTTTTGTTGTTGTACGAATGTATTCACACTCGTGTTCACTGATTTGAAAATGAAAGGTCTCATCTTTATATGACTTCCCTCATTACCTTGTGTGCTGAATTTAAACTATCCTTAATTTTAATTTGTAAAATTGTTTTGAAATAATAGTTGATAAACTTGTCGATGCGAATCAGAGGAAATGTGTGGTATAAACAGTGTAAGTCGGGACTTATTTCCCTCCTGTGGGTTTGAGGTAGTTCATGAGTTATCTTGTTTTCTGCTGTTATGGGACTGTGAGATTTTTTTCTGTTTAAATTTTAATCTAAGAGGAAAATGAGTATCTCCAAGTAGATCTTGTATTTTTTTTTGTTAAAGTTCATGCTTGAGTAGACAGCACTCCATGACATAGCTTTTGGCGCAATTCAGGAAGGCAATGAATGCATGGGCCTCCAATGTGTTCAGATTAAGTCATGACTTCCTTAGATTTTAAAATAACATGCAATATGCATTATTTCAAACTTTATTTTCAGTTTTTTTCTTGACCATTTTTATTTGATGATAATCCCAAAATGGGCATGACAAAATATTCTCAGTGATACTATTATCAATTCCAAAATATTCTCTTTATTCTTTGTTTTTTGGGGGATTTGGTCCCTTCCATGATTTTTTTTTTTTTTTTTTTTTAAAAGAGAGAGAGAATCAGTTTTATTTATTTTTTCTGCCCGTCTTGTTTCTCAGACACTTAGCAGTGTATGTGCTGCTGGGTCCTTGTACATGCCAGGCAAGCGCTCCAACTGCTGAGTCACCCCCATGATAATTTTTAAATTCAGCCCCACATGATAATTTTTAAAATGTCTTCAAGTGTTTTAGGGATAGGGGTTCATAAATGAATTTTTTTCATTATTGCTTTTTCTTCTTTTATCATGAGATTAATATGCTTATTAGTTGTTTTATTAGTTGTTTTATTGCTAATAAGCTCCAAAGGAATACTGAAGATTTGAATGTTTCTGAACAACAGAAATACAATAGCAATGCAATATAGGTACTTTTTTTATAACCTATGAATTTTAAAGGGAAATTAAAGGATTTTCTCTAAATGGGAAGTAATAGTGAAGGAGGATGGTTTCCCAAGTTTCTCTCATCTCCAATAATTAAAGAAATCATTCAACTCAAGATACGTTATTCATAGATTATCTTCTGTCTTTGATATTAGCCAATTGAGTCCTTCAGTGTTCCTGTGAGTTGATAATGATCATCCACACATTACTGCCCATTCCAAGTCCATCTGTTTAAAATACAAGCTGCTGTTGAGATTTTTTATAGGTAATTTTCTTAGCAAGAATCTTTAGGTTAAGTGAAGTGTCTCTGACTTTTTTAGTGAAAGTTTGAGGTATTAAGTTTTTCTTCGTATAAGTAAATGTGAAGTGTACGTGTTGAATGCTTTGAGCCTTATGGACATTTTTCAAAGCTCAAGCACGTTAACTTTGCTATATTGTAGGATATTATCCTATATTGTATTGATATTTTAAGGCCAAAATGTAATTAAGTAAATATGAAGAATTATTTTCAGGTGTCAAAATTTTTTAAAAATCCCATTAGCCTATAATTTACATTTCTTAAATATTATTAATAACTGAAAGGATATAAAGCTTAAGGTTGAGCTGCTTTCTGTTGAACTCCCTTGTAGAGAAAATTGAGAGTTGTGTTAAAAGTACAACCCACTCATTCTTTTGTCTTCTTAGGTTTTGGCACAAATACCAGTGGGAATAGTATTTTTGGAAGTAAACCAGCACCTGGCACACTGGGAACTGGGCTTGGTGCAGGATTTGGAACAGGTAAGGATTTATCATGAGTTCTAGGAAGAACTGTAATTTGTTTTTCTGTTTGGTGGAACTTGAGAGCTTTGAGCACATGACTGGAATTAACAGGCCTACATTTTCATTTTTACAAATGTATTTATAAAACATTCCTAGCAGGTATATTTTATTGGGTCCTAAAAAAATTGGCACATTTATCTTAGAAATAAATTCTACAAAATGTAGAATTTTTTTAATAGAAAATTAACTTCTCTTTGAAATGTTTGTCAATAGCCTGGTCTATCTGGTATTTTCAGTATGTAACACAAGAATTGTCATTATGATGACATGATGAGCATTTAGTGTCCCTTTGTTAGTAATAGGGATTTGAGACCTGGACTTGTTTATAAAGTAAGGCAGAGGAGTAAGCACATCCTGAAGTGATTAACAAGTACTCTGACGTGTCACTGTTAACAAAACCTTGAATGTCGCCGTATTTCCCCTTTTCCTACTACCAATGATTATTTTTCAGTGCATTTGAAGATTTTAACCTTTTTATCTGCTCAGCTGTTTTAAACAGCATGTAGAGTTAACATGTTTGTTTAGGCTTGTGATTTTTCTAGTTCATCTGACCATGGGTGTGATCATTTAGGTACAAACCACTGATTCCATGTTCTCTGCTTCCATTGTCCCTTTATCTGTTGTCTTTGCTTCTGTGATCTGATCATTCATCTGTTATCGTAAGTGAACCTCCTTTTGTGCTATGAGCTGTTACCTTTCATTTTCTATTTCAAATTAAAAGATAAAAATGCTGGTAAAATGTATCAGCATTGCAGAAATGTCATAAAAAGTAGAAGTGTTTCAACTGTGAAGTTAGATCTGTTAAAAGTGACGTGTACCTTGTAAGAGCCCTTTCTATGCATTTTTCAAGCATTCTTACACAACATGTTTGTACATTTGTCTTATAGGTGGGGTTTCGAGTTATATTCTTATGTGGAAATCATACCCTACATAAGGGATGGTCTATTTTCTTTTGGTGTTAGTGGGGTTCAAATTCTTGCTGGGCAAGTGCCCTACCACAGAGAGTTACATCCCCAGTCCTATATGAATGATTTTTACATCAAAGAATGAGGTGCGTCAGTTGGTTGTGAATTATTGTAGAGGGCTACAGCCAAGGAAACTAACTAGAATTAAAAATCATTGGGCTAGGGGCTGGAACGGTGGCTCCGCGGTTGCTGTGCTTGCCCGGCATGTGCAAAGTACATGGGTTCAAACCCCAGCACCCACGTACACGACTAAGTGTCGGAGCAACGAAAGCCATGTGATAAAAAACTCAATAAAAATTGTTTCTCTCTGTCTCTTTCTCACTGTCCTCTCTTTAAAAAAAAAAAAAAAATCATTGGGCTAGTGCGATGGCTCAGCCATTAACAGTGTTTGCTTGACATGTTGATTCGAACCCCAGCACCATGTACGCAATGAAGTTTCAGAGTAACAAAAGCCACATTAAAAATAAATAAATAAAATTGATTCTTTCTCTCTCTTACTGTTTTCTCTCTTAAAAAGAAAAAAAAGTTCTTTATTAGAAAAATAAAAATAGAAATCATTGCATACCAGATTACTATCCTTTCTTGAACCCTTTGCTTCAGTTATGCATGTGTTATGTTTTTGGTCTTAGTATATTTTATATCATGTTATAGTCAACAATATTTGAAAGCAACTGTCTTATTACAGTAGGAGACTGACCTTTTTTATTTTACATATCAGCTTTTTTGGTCAGTATATTAGATCTATCATTAAAAATAACTACATAGTATTTGTGTATATATACATATGCATAATTTACATACACCATAATTAATCTAACTTTTTCCCTACTGATAGACACTTGAGTTATTTGGTGTTAGCCAAGTTCTTAATGAAGATCATTGTCATATACGTTTGCATATATGTTACTGTAGGATACATAAGTTAGATTGGAATCACTGTATAAGGAAGATATGCGTATTTTGAGTTTTGATTCATCTTGCTAATTTTCCTTCCAAAAAGAATACAGTTTGTGCCTGGTGCAGTGGCATATGCCTATAATCCCAGTGCCTCAGGAGGCTGAAGCAGGAAGATCAAAGTTTTGAGGCTAGCCTCAGCCACTTATCAAGACTCTGTCTCAAAATAAAAAAGTAACACAGACCAGGGATGTAGTGCAGTGGTAAGACCCCCTGGGTTAATCACAAGTACCCCCCCCAAAAAAAAAAAAAAAAACACCAGTTTTTGTGAGGCTGTTTTTCTTTGGTTTGTTTTTCTGAGGTAGGATGGTAGGATTGTCACTGTGTTGAGTAGGTTGGTCTCAAACTTCTGAGCTCAAAGGATCCTCACATCCTCAGCCTCATGATTGGCTAGGACTACAAGCATGTGTCACTGCACTTGACTTTTTGGGCTTTTACAGGTTTTCACACATGGTAATAGAAATTGATATATTCTAGTTTGTAGTTCACCAATTACTGTTATATCTTTGTGTAAGTTTATTGGCCTTTTGAATTTTTTAGTTCTGTAACAATGTTTGAACTTCCTTTCTTTTAAAAAAACTTTTTTTTTTTTTACTGGGGATTGAACCCAGGGCCTCACCACTGACATACATCCTCAGCCCTTTTTTAGTTCGAGACAGGGTCTCACTAATTTGTTGAGGTTGGCCTTGAACTTGGCATTTCTCTTGCCTTAGCCTCAGCCTCTTTTTTAAAGAGAGAGGAACAGTGATAGAGAGAAAATCAATTTTATTTAATTTTTCACATGGCTTTCATTGCTCTGAGACTTCGTTGTGTACGTTTTACTGGGGTTTGAACTCGCATACTCCCCACTTGCCAGGCAAACATCATAACCGTTGAGCCACCACTCCAACCCTTTGCCTTAGCCTCTTAAATTGGTGGGATTACAGGTGTGCATCACAGCACCTGGCTTCTCTTGATTTATATTTTAAGGGTGTTTTATATATTTTGGATCTTAAATTTTATTGGTTGTAGACTTCCAGCTGAGTTTGGTTGTAGACTTTCATCTGAGTATTTTTTGAAATGGGAATCTCGCCATGTTGCCCAGTTTATAGGCTTAAGGAATCCTCTCACCTCAGGCTCATGATGACCTGGGATTACAGGCAGACAACATCCCACCTGAGCTTTTTAACTTACCCAATTTCTACCACAAAAATTTTATTTTATTTTTTGGTCCTAGGGATTGAACCCAGGTACGCATCACCACTGAGCCACATCCTCAGCCCTTTTTATTTTTTATTTTGAGACAGGGTCTTGCTTAATTGCTTAGGGCCTCACTAAGTTGCTGAGACTGGCTTTGAACTTTTGATTATTCTGCCTCAGCCTTCCAAGCCAATGGGATTATAGGTGTACACCACCACCCCCAGGTGATTTTTGTTAGAGAGATATATGCATTCCTTAACTTAATCTTGGGGTTATGTCTCAATAAAGCCATCATAAATTGAGTGTAGTCAAATGTACATCTAGTATGTGTAACCTGCTGAATATCATAGCTTAGTGTCTATCCTACTTTTTTTTTTATTTTTTAAGAGAGAGGGATAGTGAGAGACACAGAGAAAGAGAGAAACAATTTTATTGAGTTTTTCACATGGCCTTAGTTGCTTCAACAATCAGTTGTGTACGTGGTGCTGGAGTTTGAACCCAGGTCCTCGTGCTTGCCAGGTAAGCGCCGAAACCACTGAGCCACCGCTCCAGTCCCAAAGTCTATCCTACTTTAAACTTAATCAGAGCACTTAAATTAGGCTTCAGTTGGGCATTGCACAAGAATGTATCATTATATATCATTAACCCTGGAAAAGATCAAAAGTCAAAATTCAAATTTACCTTTGTAAAGTAAAAAAATCTTAAATTGGGACTGTATTTCCACCACAGGCTCTTTTGTTCATTATTTAACTTTGTAGAAAACTTTTCTTCATGAACAGGTTTAATTTTTACGTAGTTACTGTTACTCTTTTCTCTTTAGCTTCTGGGTCTTGCTGGTTATGATTAACCATGTCTCCCCCTATAGGACAAGATTATAAAATACATTTTTTCCTAATGCTGTTGTCTACTATTCTACAGTAGTGTAATATTCTAACCTTTTAATATATTTAGTTCTCCTTAAACATTTCTCCCTCACAGTCAGTCAGTTACATTTTTTGTTGCTGTTATATATTTCTCTTTCATGTCTTATCTATAGAACTGGAAGACAAAATCAGTAAAGAATTTTACATCCCCAATCTTAGCAGCAGTCAGTCCTAAAAGGAAACAAGAATTGTGAGAATTACAGAGCACAAGCTGTTGAAATTCTTTGATTATTACATTTGCTAAAGCAGACTTTTGACTTTGAATGTCATGTGCCCTGAGACTTCACATAACCAACTCATGAATTTTGCGCTTAAAACTAGTACTATAGCACTGGGCTGTATTTCTGGAGAGCATTAGCTAAGTGGGTGTTCCTCTGCAGTGTCCCATTTTAAGTGGTATTCAGACTCATCCCTCAATAAAAGTAAATTTTCTTGTAACATTAGGTACTTCATGACTATATAGATGTTAAATAGAAATAACACAAGGTTTTTTTTTTTGTATGCTTAGTTTTTTTATTTACTTATTTGTTTTTAAAGAGAGAGGGACAGTGAGAGAGAGAATCAGTTTTAGTTGGTTTTTCATGTGACTTTCGTTGCTCCAACACTTCATTGTGTCTGTGGTGCTGGGGTTTGAACTCGCGTCTTCACGCATACCAGGCAAGCACTGTAATGACTGAGCCACTGCTCCAGCCCTGTATGCTTAGATTTAAGTAAGAAGTTATATTAACTTTTGTCATGAAATTTTTATCCCTATGTGTTAAGACTAATGAACACTCATTAAATCATGAGCATATCAGTTTCTTGTTTCCTACTTGATGTTATTAACTGTCATTAGTATTATCAATTTGACACCTTTTTTTATTCTTTTCTTTTTTATTTAAGAGAGTGAGAGAGAATTTTATTTTTTCATGTAGCTTTTGTTTTTCTTCCACTTACTTACTTATGTGGTACTCTGGGGTTTGAACCTGCGTCCTCACACATGCCAGGCAAGTGCTGTTTCTCTGAGCCACCACTTCAGCCCCTGGGCACCATTTTCTTGTTTATTAAAGTAATATTTAAAAGTTTTCATTCATAACATTTTACACAAACTAATAAGATTATGGGTATATCTATTAAGGTTGATTCTTGATGCACCACTAGGCACAGTGGTGCATACCTGTAATCCCAGCTACCCAGGAAACAAGCTGGAGGATCTCAAGTTTGGAACTAGTCTAGGCAATTTAGCAAGACCCTGTCTCAAAATAGAAATGAAAAAGGACTGTAGATATAGCTCAGTGGTAATATGTTTGCATAACAGATGCAAAGCCCTGGGTTTAATCCCCAGTACAACAAAAATTCAAAAATGAGAGAAATACAGAAATATCCTCTATCTAAACGCTAGTAGATACCATAGATAAAATTAAATTCTAACATTTGTTAGATATCCAAAGGTATATTAACCATTTTAATCTTTTCCTTGAGTGTTATTGAACTTCTAGGGCCACTCTTTGCCTCCCCCATTGTAGCTTACTCCCACAACTGATAGGAAATGCCTCACATTTTCTTTTGGGGGTGGTGGGTAGTGGAGATTGAACCCAGAAGTGCTTTACCACTGAGCTACTACATCCTCAGCCCTTTTTATTTTGAGACAGTGTCTTACCAAGTTGCTGAGTCTATTCTCAAACTTTTAATCCTGCTGCCTCTGCCTTCTGAGATATCAAAGTTACAGGAATGTAACTGCTGTGCCTGGCTAGCACATTTTGTTATGTTGAAAGATATACAGTATCATTATCATATCATACATATAGCACCACGTTTAGAATGCGTCTTAATTTGTAAGTCCCGTCATTGAACATTAAACACCATTGTGCACGAAATAAGGCATATTTATATAACATTTATCATTGCTTATAATAATCTGCAGTCAGATTATTTTATTTTATTTTACATTTTATTATTTATTATAACAGGGATTGAATCCAGGGATGCTTAACCCCAGAGCCACATCCCAATCCCAACCCTTTTTTTAAAAAAAGAAAAAAGAAAGAAAGAAAGAGGGGCGGTGAGTGAGTGGGAGAGAAAGACAGAAGCAATTAAAAAAAATTTTTTTTTGTTTTTGTTTTTTTTTTTAGTTTTTCATGTGGCCTTCATTGCTTCAACACTTTTTTTTTTTCAGGGCTGAGGACCAAACTTGGAGCCTTGCGTGTGCTAGGCAAGTGCTCTGCCACTGAGCTAAATCCCCAACCCCTGCTCCAACACTTTGTTGTGTACGTGGTGCTGGGGTTTGAACTCGATTCCTCCAGCGTGCCAAGCAAGCGCCGTAACTGCTGGGCCACTGCTCTAGCCCCCAACCCTTTTTATTATCTTGAGACAGGCTATCGCCCAGGGTGGCCTCAAATTTATGATCCTCCTACCTCAGCCTCTCAAGTCCCTGGGACTATATGCATGTGCCACCATGCCCAGCTCAGGTTTTTTTATTGCAGTCCTTTTCAGATCACTGTCACCTTACAGTACCTTTTTTATTCTTTTTGGCATTATTGAAATATCATGTGTTTTAGGCTCTTTCATGTCTTTATCCAGGGCTACTGTGAAAGTGAGGGAAATACCCATCCTGAACAGAATTTTTTTTTTTTATGTATTTGGGTTTTTATGTATAAGGGTTTAGGAGGTGTTAGGCTATGAGGAATAAATAAATAAGTCCTAAAATTTGTGCTGTAAACTACTTCCTTTGAGGGAGTAATATAATTTTTAGTATTTCTTGGATCTCATGGTTTGTAACCTAAAAGAAGTCTTATGACCCGTATCCAAACTGGGCTTTTTTTAAGGTGAAATAATCTCATTGCTGCTTGCTGGCTTTTTTTCTCTTTCTTTCTTATTCTTGGTACTTTTGATTAAACCTTAAAATCAGGGGTGCATTCACCATTAAGGCACATCCCTAGCCCTTTTTACTTTTTATTGTGAGACAGGGTGTCGCTAAATTGCTGAGACTGACCTCAAACTTGTGATCCTCCTGAGTCACTGGGATTATAGGCCTGTACAGCTGTGCCCTGCTTTTTATCATTTGTGATATTGAACTCATTACTAAACCCCCAGTTTTCTCATCTGTAAAATGAGAATAATAGTTTCTACTTCAAGAGGAATATTAATGAGTATGTTTAGTATGTAATAGATATTTTTAAATGCTTTACCATATGTTTATTTGTTTTAATCTTGGGATGAATATCTTAAGTGATGTATTATAATCTCATGTTAAAGTTGAGGAAACTGAAGTACAGAAAGATTTAAGTAATTTTGTATACGGTGTATATAATGTACCAAGCCCAGTGCCTAGCATGTAGTAGCTTTTACTGTATTAGCTCTTTTGTTGAAATGTGACTGGTTGTTTTGAAGTTTCCAAATGTGTTATATTTTTAAGTAACTGACCTGCACAACATTCAAAGGATCTTCTGTGGCGCTTTTTTTTCTTTCCTCTTGTCTCCATAGCTCTTGGTGCTGGACAGGCATCTTTGTTTGGGAACAACCAACCTAAGATCGGAGGGCCTCTTGGTACAGGAGCCTTTGGGGCCCCTGGATTTAATACTACGACAGCCACTTTGGGCTTTGGTGCCCCCCAGGCCCCAATAGGTAAGTGTCAGTCACTTCAGAAGGCTTTACTCAGTTTATTTCTTGCTAATACTTAACTTGCTGACTTGATTTCCCACCTCACCCAGATCCTATCCCTACCACAGCAGTACATACATACATATCGTTAAACAATGATGTAGTTCAGAAGGGATTAGATCCTGACTTTCCCTGTTTCCCCATTCCTAGGCCCAAATACTCTAAGAAAAACACTTTGTTTCATTTTTTAATTCATCTGGAATATGGTTAAGTTCATGTCATTAAATGATGTCCTGTGTTTTAAGTCTATTTAACTTGTTATGGTAGATGAGAATGTAGCCCACTTATTACCTCTACCTTTTTTGTTCACTTCTTTCAGTTTAACTGAGTTCTCTAAATTTAATCTGTTGAAGTATTTTCCATACTTCATTATTCATTTGAACACTTTTTTTTTTTTTACATTATCTTTCTTTTTTGTTTTGTTTTTTTTGTTGTTGTTGTTGTTGTCAGCAATGCTTGGGATTGAATTTAGGGTCTCATGTATGCTAGGCAAGTGCTCTACCACTTCAATCTACATCTTCAATCCTTTGCTGTAATTTCTGCCATCTTTCTCACTCAAGAAAACTAACTTAGTTTTTAATTTAAATACCTTTATTTTAAATTTTGAAAGAAGTAATTTTTATTTAGTTTTTTGTGTGGCTTATCGTTGCTCTGACACTTCGTTGCGTACATGGTACTGAGGTTTGAACTCGTGTACTCACACATACCAGGCAAGCCCTGTAACCACTGAGCCACTACTCCAGCCTCTAATCTAGATGTTTTTTAAAGAAAACCTTTTTCCACTGCAAATGGAAAACTGGTTTCACCTGAAATAGAGTAGTTGAGTTAGAAGGGAAAAAAGTTAGCTTTTACGTCACTAAATTCATTTCCTGTACTGTTATGACATATGTGCCACATTTTATGAAACCTTTCCAAATTTAAATTCTGTACTTTTTTTCTTTTTCTTTTTTTTTTTTTTAAGAGAGATTGACAGTGAGAGAGAAAGAATCAATTTTATTTAGTTTTTCATGTGGCTTTCGTTGCTCTGACATTTCATTGTATACATGGTGCTGGGTTTTTAACCCACATCCTTGTGCCTGACAGGCAAGTCCTATAACTACTGAACCACCGCTCTAGCCCCTTATACTTATTCTGTCAACTAGGTAATTATGTTTTATTAGTCTCCTTTCTCAAATGAGGATATTTGTGCCTTTCCCTTTCCTTCACAGTTCTTCTTTTCCCATCTTTATTTCATACATTCATTCATAAGTTCATTTGGCTTTGCAGTACTGGGCAGTAAGCCCAGAGCCTTTCACTTGCTAGTCAAGCTCTACCACTGAGCTATATCCCTTGCCTTTTTTATTTTGAGACAGGATTTTGCTTGACTCCCCAGGTTGGCCTGGAACTTGTTATCCTCCTACTTCCTTCTTCCAAGTAACTAAGATTAAAGATGTGTGCCACCGTACCAGGCTCCATCTTTATAGTTTTATGTCAATAAAGTTTGATATGTTCTATCCTGCAGCTGTTACTGTCCTCTGTTCTTTGGTTAATAAATAATTTAAAAGTTCAAATGAACTCAACTTTTTATTTTTTAGTTCTGATGATTGAACTCCGGAAAGGTCTACCACTGAGCTACATCCTCAGCTCCCCTCACCCCCTTTATTTTTTTTTATTAACTTTGAGACAGGGTCTTAATAAGTTGTTGAGGCTGTCTTCAGACTTGTGATCCTTCTGTCTCAGCCTGGAAGTAGCTGGAATTACAGATGGATGCCACCACTTGAGGCTAGAATGTCTTAATACTTTTTCCCACCTTACGTTGCCAACCCATACCACATTCTTAGCTATTCCAGATTAAAATAGAATATCAGACTTCTTTGTTTATCCAGGTATCTCGTTTTCTGATATCTCTGTTCTACAACATTGGGAACTCTGGTTTTTCTCTTGACCTTTAGCATTAACCTAGGATTTTTCACTTTAAGTTTACCAATGAGAACTGCTATCTCCTGGATTTTTTCCTTTTAATTTCTTTACTGATTTTCTGGAATGCATCTTCAAATGAAGTATATACATGAGGTAAACTTTGAATGCTTAACAGGTCTGAAAATCTCTTCATTCATTCCTCACAGTTTAGTGTTATAGAATTCTGATTTGAGAATTGTTTACCTTTAGAACTTGGACTTTATCTCTTTTTGCATTGACCAATATTGACAGGCCTAGTGTCTCTTATTCTTGTGACCTGTCCCCCACATCTTCACAAACATTTAGTAAAAGGCGAAAGATTTATACGATCTGAAGAGAAACCAGAGTATTTCACAAACATTTAGGATTGTCCTGAAATTTCATGATGTATTTTGTTGTTGTTGTTGTTGTTGTTATTATTATTATTGGTTGTTTTTGGTACTGAAGACTGAACCCAGGGGTGCTTAACCACTGAGCAACATCCCCAGCCCTTTGGTTTTTATTTTTTATTTTAAGACAGGGTCTTGATAAGTTTCTTAGGGCCTCACTAAGTTGTTGAGGCTGGTTTTGAACCTGCAGTCCTCCTCTCTGGTATTACAGGTATGTGTCACCATGCTGACAACTTCATGGTGTTTTGTTTAGACTTTTTCTATTTTGATGCTGATGTCAACTGTGTTTATGCTTTGTAGGAGCCTTTTGGTTGTTTTATAAATATTCTTTTCAGATTTTTATAAGTCTTTTCCCTTCTTGGGATGTTCCTTTTTTTTTTTTTTTTTTTTTTTTTTTTTTTTTTTTTTTTTTTTTTTTTTTTTTTTTTTTTTTTTTTTTTTTTTTTTTTTTTTTTTTTTTTTTTTTTTTTTTTTTTTTTTTTTTTTTTTTTTTTTTTTTTTTTTTTTTTTTTTTTTTTTTTTTTTTTTTTTTTTTTTTTTTTTTTTTTTTTTTTTTTTT
>PVKS010002010.1:0-126403 GCA_004027875.1 Aplodontia rufa | reverse complement strand
TAACGTTGGAATTGAAGATGAAGCTGCTGGGTCAGGAGCCCTGTGCTGGCTGTAGGGTCTGTGGGCCCCCAGGTTGCCTTACCGGGTCTGGCTCTGCAGAGGCGGATAGTGTATCTGTTTAATCGCCTGCTTCTTTTTCAGCTGTTCATTGCAAGATTGCAGCTTTCTGGAAAGGAAGGACCAGCCAGACCTTAAAGCCATGAGGCCAGATCCATCAAAAGGCATGCTTTGAGGATTAGCATTGGGCTTATTTAACAATCTAATTAATGCTTTGATAATTTAACAATTTTGTATGCTTTTGGAGGGCTTTCGAGGGGAGTGACCTTGTCAGACAAAGCCACATTTTCTTTCATTCTTAGAGAGATGCCTTCTCTGATCCTGTTAATGAGAACCACCTTTCCCTTCTGTACTGGGTGATGGGAGTGAGAGCAGATTTCCTGCTGTTGCAGGGATGGGGGTTTCCCAGCAGTGGGACCAGTGAGGGGTGGGGGCTGAGCAATGGATCGCGGGGGCCTTCTAGCCCCCAGTCACACCAGTGTCAGTGTCAGTGTCAAACCTATTCAGTTTTGGTGCTGTCGCTGGTCAGACAGTGAGGCCAGACAGTGAGTGCTGGAGGCAGACAACTGGAGGAGGCTTTCCCTTCTGTGTGACTCAGTTTCTTCCTATTTCAAATGGAGCGGCCTCGGGTGTGAAAAGCCAATCATCACTCGTAGTGTAGGAGGAGCTGTTGCATCACCAGGAAGGAGAAAGGGTGCTAAAGCTATGAAGATCTCACACAACCCAAGGACAGAATACATGACAACGGTGCAAAGGTCCCCTGTGACGAGCTGTACGTTCTAGGAAAGATGCAGCTCCCTCTCTCCTTCCAACCCAAGCCCTGCGAGTCCCAGGGTTGAATGGATGGCCTTTGAATCCCTGCCCTGCTGTGCTTCTTGGAGCGAGCTCGTTGACCTCCTGAGCCTCTTCATCTATAAATGGTGCAATAACAGCACCAACTCCACCCTTCATGAAGTTACCATGCAAATTAAATGAGATAGCACACACATAGTCCTTTTTTTGCACAATTCAAATGCAAATGGATTTGGGTCATTACAGTTTTGTTCAATAATTCCTGTCCCCAATAGCATGGTTCAAATATCAGTTACCATGTTACACCCTGAGTGCCAAGGAGGACTAACAGCAATAGAGAGACCAGGGAAGGAAGCGCTCGCATGGGCTGGGCTGGTCAGAACTTCACGGACAAGGTCACATTCTCCATTTCTTCCCACAGTCCATCCCTCAACCCTGGCTGGCCCTCTCACAAAAGCAAGCCACTGATAAGAAGGAGGGGTCAGGAGCATTAAGAGAGAATCTGAAATGAAACAGCTGCTGGGGGAGCCTATGTTGGTGAAGATGGATGAGGGCAAGCTCCTTCTTATTACAAACATTCAACTCAGTAGCGTCTCATTCAGAGAAGAAAGATGAACGCTGGTGAGGAGGGATTGGGAGCCAATAGAGGAGAAAGATCCTAGGTGGCGTCAAGACCTCGATAGCCCCCCACTGTCTGCAGATGGTTGAAGGCCCAGAGCAGATTCCTACTGAATTTCTACACATCATTCCTTTCTCCAGTGAACCGAGCGACCCAAAGTGTTATTTTATACTCAGCTCCTGAGAAAACGGAGGTGTGTGAGTTGAACAGGGCGCATTGGAACGTGGCTTTCTCCTTCTCCCCCAACCCTTGTCCACTCAGGCAGATGTGACATTCCGTGAGGGGAGAAGCAATCCCTTACCATCGCCCCTCTCCCAGTGTGGCTCTCAGGAGCTGCAAACAGAAAGTTCCTACTGATCGTCAGAAGGAGGGACCTCTCAAGGGGGGCTGAGGCTCTTGGCAGGGAATGGCTTGGAGGTGAGGGCAAAGCTGGTACGCCCCGGGTTTGCACCCGTCTTGTAGCTGTCCCTGAAACCAGTACTCTGAACAGTTTACCACCTCCGATAGGGCCTCCTGGAGAGGCCACACCTGGCAGTGTGTCTCGGGAGGCTTTTTGGTTCTAGGAAGATAAGTTGGAAATAGGGCGATTGCATATTCTAGAAAGAGTGGGAAGGAAGAGCCCAGTTCATGGCAAATGGGACCAGCTGCATAACTTGCAGGGCCCAGGACAAAATGAAAATGGGGGACTCTTTGTCCAAAAATTATTAAGAATTTTAAGATGGTAACCACAGAGCATAACACCAAGTGTAGGTCCATCTAGCATAACACCATGGATTGCCTGGGCCTCATGTCCATGAACCTGACCCTGCAGAATATCCTGGAGCCCTGCCAGACTCAGGCCTGGTGCAGCCACTCACCACCTACACCTCTCCATTCCACAGTGGAGAGGAAGAAGGGTGGCATCGGGCTCTTTGCTCCCTGGCTGAGAGCAGAGATGGGGACAAGAGGAATGCTGGCAGGACTAGTGTGCTGTGTCGTAGCAGAGGCCCCGGCCGCCCTGTGGATGGAAATGTTAAACACAGGGTCTGTGTTTATCTCTCCCTGTTGTCATGGAACATGACTAAGGCCGCTGCAACTCTCCCCTGGGCGTATTCAGGAGGAGTCACAGCTTCTCCATGACAATATTTACTTCGCTGTTGCCCTGGGGAGCTCTACGTTCATTTTTCTAACCATCACCAGGAGCAGCTTCTTTTGCCGGTGGAGTGGATCTGACTTGAGTCAAAAGGGAGGTGCAAGTCACCTCCTGGAGAAAACCGAGGGAGACTGAAAACCCTCCGTCTCTTATCATGGTCCAGGATGGGAGGGGGGGGGAAGAAAATGTGACACTTAGTTCCCTTTGCCCACCAGCATTTGACTCTGAGTGCTTTGCATGTCTCTGGCTCTTTGAGATGAAAGCTAGGTCCCTTTCTTGTCCTTCATCTCTGTCTCCCAGTACCTGGACCATTCAAAGGTGCTCAGTTTGCAGAGCAGAAAGAGGAATGGAGGCAGAGCGCCCAGGAAGCCAAGTTTGTGCTAAGTATGTTGGGCACTGCAAGCTGGGCTAGAGGGTGGGGAGGGAAGGAGGGCTGAGGAGCATCTGCTCTTCCTGACAGCCTTTCAGCCCTGGCTGGCCAAGGCAGACTGGACCAGCAGGAATTCAGGTGTTGACTTTTGTCAGGTACTTTAAGAGGAATGAACACACTTACCAGCTTTGTAAAGTTCTCCAGGGAGGCACCGAGGTTTTCTTAAGGATTTAGCCTGTCGTGAGCCTGTGAGACCTAAGACAACTCTGCTTTTGAGAGTGATGTCCTAGAAAAGTCAGATAATACAGGCGGATGAGCCTCCTGTGTACAGGAGCCTAGTAAACAGAATGCTCGTTTGCTCCACGTAGATACTTCTGTTCTCTTTGCATTTGTGACAATACATTTTGTCTGGGGTGGCTTCTATACACCAAACCTATCAGCCTGTATTATTGAAATTATTGCATAGTTGTTATCTTGGTAATATAAACTGATATGTCTAACTATCATAATGGAAACATAAAAAGAAAATAATTTGTTATAAACTAAAATACTTTTTTATTCTATGTAATAGATATGTGTTATGTATTACATTATGGATTATATATCAGGTGTTATATGTTGATGTTATATATCCTACATACACATCTCATATATAACACATGTCAAATATAATCTACTAATATATATAAGACTACATTTTTTATTTTAGTTACTAAGGGATAATGTAGGTTTCCCTTTTTCCAGACTTCCAAATACCTTCTGTTCTGATGGGTCCAGATACTGAATATCATTGAAGAAGAGAGATTTAGTGTTTTGGCTGGTGCTTTGTCAGATGACTATCTTTTTTTTTTAGAGAGAGGGACAATGAGAGAAAGAAAGAGAGAATCAATTTTATTTAGTTTTTCACACGGCTTTCGTTGCTCCGACACTTTGTTGTGTATGTGGTGCTGGGGTTCAGACCCATGTCCTTGCGCATGCCAGGCAAGCACCGTTACTGCTGAGCCATCACTCCAGCCCCCATTCTATCCCTTTTTAATGTGACAGTTACTTAACAGCATACGTCAGCAAATTATCATTCGCTCTCTATCTTGCATTATTCATCTCATTTGTATAGCAAGCCGACTGCAGACAACGTCATGTTTTACGGATCAGGTGGGTAATGCGGCACAGATGGTTAGCAGCCAGTGTTTCAATGGTGACCATGAGCACCGCAGCCTTCTCCAGTTGTTGGAACCAATTTACAGAACAGAGTAGTAAACTGAACTTGATGTAGGACCAGCCTGGTGCTCTACTGCTTTCTGTGGTGACTTTACAGGCTTGGAGGGTTTGGGGGGATTTTCTTTAAACTAAGAACTTGCTATTGTTAATTCCCAAGCTATCCTCTACCCCACCACTTCTGAAATTTGATTTTTAAATTTTCACCATTGTCACTTATTTCACATCAGAGACTATTTCTACACTCAGAAAAAGCAGCAGATGCTTGGTGACCTCTCCAATATTAACTCTCTCCATTTCTTCCTGGCTAACAGCACTCAGCAACTCATCATATTGGTTTAAAATGGCATCTTAGGCTTGGGCCTGTGACCCAGTCAGTCCTGCTCAAAGGGGCCTGAGGGGAAGTAGGGTTGGGGCTTCTGAGAAAGGGTTTCCTTCTCAAAATAAGAGTAAGGGGAAACAGAACGCCTACATTTAGATATGGAGTATGATGAGAAAAAAAAATTCCACACACTGGGGACAAGGGAGCAGAGAACTGGAAAGAGAAAGGGTTTGGGTCTTGGGTTTTTTTTGTGTGTTTTGTTTTTGGTACAAGGGACTGAACCAAGAGGGGGTTTACCACTGAGCCACATTCCCAGCCCATTTTATTTATTTTGAGTCAGGGTCTCACTAAATTACTGAGCCTGACTTTGAACTTTCGATCCTCCTGCCCCTGTCTCCCAAGTTGCTAGGACTATGGGTGTGTGCCCCCACACCCAGTGAGCCTGGGTCTTTAATGTCATCCCTGAGTCTCTGCTGGACCACTGTTGCCCCTGCCCTGCTCTCTTCCTGTTGCTAGTGAGTAAGAATAATGCCCACGTTTTTCGAAACAGTTTGGGTGTTGCTTCTTGTTTGGAGGGCATCCCTTCCACCTAATAGCACTCACTAACTAATAATACACAAGAGATGAAAGATTTAATATCAGGTACTGGCAAGCAAAAAGAAACAAAAAATGTGTTTCTTTCTGTTAGAGATTATAATCTTGTTGACGGAGATAAAATATACTCACAAATGCAAAATGAGAATTCCATCCAACACCACACATTCATGTGCAAAATACTACACTAAGTCAAACAGCAATGGTTAAAATCTCTGTTTTATTTATGTAGGTTATCTGTTTGCATCAGGGCGTTTCATAATATAAAGAGAACACCAAAAAACTTTTAATATAAAACACAATTCCTGTTTTTTTCCCCCATGAAACTTCTTGGAGGTTGATGTTGCTATCTTTGAAAGTCACATACTCTGACGTCCTCAGAAGTGCTGGAACATAAAATAATTCTCAGAAATAGATATTTGCTCATAGAGTTCGCCGAACACATATTCTGCTACTCTGATTTTGATATTTGAGTAATTTTGAATATTTGAGTAATTACTTACTTGGGGCTGGAGCAGTGGCTCGGCGGTTACGATGCTTGCCCAGCATGCGCAAGTGCACGGATTCAAACCCTAGCACCACGTACGCAATTAAACATTGGAGCAACGAAAGCCACGTGAAAAAGTCAATAAAAAAATTGATTCTCTCTCTCTCTCACTGTCCTTCTTTCTTAAAAAAAAAAAAAGGAATTTATTGCCATCATCTGATTTTGAAAGAAACATCACAGGCACCTTTGTGTTTTTTAAAATTCTCTTTGTGACTGAGCAGTTAGCCAAACTTAGCACTAATGCAAATTTGATGTGGTCAGAAGTAATAATTTTGGAGCTTTGAGTTTTCCTGGAGGCCACGTCTGTCATGGGTGTTGTGGAAATGGTGAAAGAGTGTGCTTGAAGATGTGTGCTACACAGCAGTTATAGTCACAGCTTTGACTCTTTCAAAGTTTGGTGAAATGAGCCTCATTTGAAAGGTAAACGGATTGGTCGGCCTTCACATCATCTTCTCAGAAATACCATGAAATAATACCATGACCAAAATTCCCCTAGTGAAATTGCACAGGGCCTGGCAGCTGGCAGGCAACTCTACCCCAGAACTTGAGGACTTGTCTGGACCCTTGTCTGGGTGAAGAGGAAGTGAGGGTAGCGGAGGGGGATTTCATTGATGCTGGTGTCCACGCTGCTGGGACACAACTATAAAGCACATGATGAGTGAACTCCAGAACCTTCTACAGGTCTCTTCTGTTTGCTGCCTCAAGTCCAGGCCCTTCCCCACAGCCTTCCATCTGCCTACCTTCAGTCCTGCTCTCCTCTGATCATCGCCTGAGGTGGGCAAGTTCTTCCTGCCTTGCACATGGGATGCCCTCTGCCCAGATCGCCCACCCACTTGCCTTCCGCACTCTTGACCACCTGTTCTTCACAGCCTCGTTCAAGCCTCATCTCTTACGGGACTGTCCCAGGCCCTGGAGAGTTCTCTCTTCCTACAATAGCAGGAATGGCCATGCATTTAGCATGTAGGGTGTTCAAGGAACTCACACGTGACTGTTTAATTTGTCACTGCCCTTTGTGCGGAGGGAATTTGAGAAGACTGTCGTTCCAAGCAGTTTTAAGTGACTTGCAAGAAGCATACAAATCAACGGTAGCTGAGCCCAGACTCCTGTCAATCTCTCTGACTCCGACTCTTTCTCTACTCCTACACCCTGCCTCATTGCCCTAGTTCAGTGCCTCAGACTCAAACAGCTTTGCCTGCCTAGAGTGAGAAGTGGAGTTCAGCCTTCCGGAATGCTAAGTGCTCCTGAGTCATAGGCACAGCAAGGGTGGACGTATGTTCTGGAAACGAAATTCCACAGTGATCAAGTGGGATTTTTCACCTCCCCATTGCTTTCCTGTCCCTCCTCACATTGGGACCTGGTACACATGAGCAAGAGCATTTGGTAATGCAGTTCAAGGAATGTGATGATTCAGACCTCAGCAAAATGGTGTTCAGATTGTCATGCAGATGTTCTGCCTCTGGGAGCTAAAGGCTCTGAGCCACTCAGAATGAAATGAAAAGCTGACCACATTTATCAGAGGGTACGAGAGTCTGTTAGACCTGCGGATTGGGGACAAAAGGCTGGAGTGAAGAGAATCCATGGACTGTAATGATTTGGTTTCCTAATGATAGAAAGAGCCATACTCAAAGGCTCTGCAGATGCTGGATGTGACCTTAGTGTTCTATTGAGAAGCTGGGGTACAGATTGAATAGGCAGGGGAGCTACTCCTGAATCCCACCCGCCCCACTACAGACTCTGGGTGGAAGCTGTAAAGCTTCCACCCAGAAGGGTTGTTTGCTTGTTTGTTTTAACTGTGTGGGAGAGGCAAGGGTTGCATCTCCAAATGTTTCCATCAGTGCAGAGTTCTGAACAAATGTCCCTTCCAGGTTTGGACTTTCGCAAGGAGGCGTCCTGCATCAACCTCTTCCTCCCAACTTCCCTCTTCCAAATCCAGTTCTTGTCTTTTGTTCATCTTGTTCCCCATATTAGGTGAAAGACAGATCTGGCGCCTGTGAAAAACAGCAAACGAAGAAAGGCGTATTTGAACAGCGGCTATTCCTCCTACTCTGCCAGTCTGAACATGAACAGTCCGTGGCTGCTGGACAGCTTTACAAGGCTGGGATCTGGGACTCCAGTCTTGCTCTGCGGTCCCCAACACACGGCTTCCCTTTCCTGCTCACCGAGTCGCTCCAGCTCTTCCACCATCATGTCTACAATTTAGCAGTAAAAGGAGGATCCAGGGAGAAGGGGAAACCATGCTTCGCCCTTCTAGGGACCTGACTCAGAAACCAGGTAAAGCAAGAACCCAGTTAAAATTCAGGAACAACGACAAGAGATGCAAAACAGGAGACAACTAGCAGTCTCTGCCATCTGTCTCCTTCAAGTTCCCAGGTCAAGTGCCCCTTTTCAACAGCTCCCCCTCCCATTGAAGGGAGATCCTGTCACAACACCTTGTTCTTTACAAAACTGAGGCTTTCTTCTGCTCTGTCACGTACTCACTCCAAAGGGACTGAGTGTACTCTGCCCTTTTTAGACCAAAGTGGACTCCGATTCTGGACTCCCTACTAGAAAGAAAGACATGGCTACTTTTCTTACTAGAAAAAAATAAATATAGGGGCTGTAGCAGTGGCTCAGCAGTTACGGTGCTTGCCTGGCATGCAAGAGTACAGTTTAAACCCCAGCACCACGTACACAGCGAAATCTCAGAGCAACGAAAGCCACATGAAAAACTAAATAGAACTGATTAAATAAAATTCTCTCCTCTCTCTCTCTCTCTCTCTCTCTCACTATCCCTCTCTCTTAAATAAAAAGTAAATACATCTAACTAAGCTCTTTAAAGTTGACAGAACATGGCAGTCTCTCACAGGACAAGAAAACCGTTTCCCATAGCTTGGAAGCGATGACCTTGTTACTCTTGCCAAGGAGCACTGCACTCCTTCTAGTGTCTCCTGACCCTGCTGGCTTTACTCTCCGTTTGTCATCCAGGAACGATGGCATCAACCCCTTTTCCCATCTTTTTAAATTCCAAGAAATGAAGGGATGATGATGGTGATAACTAAAATTTAATGAGGTTTCCCAACCACCAGGTTCTGCTCTGAGTGTTTCTCCTGTTTATTTCATTGAATTTGCACAACCACCTTTGGAGGTGGGAAGTTCTTTTCAACTTACAGACAAAACTAAGCCTTTAAAAAAATGGTAAGTAACCTGCCAAACATAATATGGAATCCAGTTCCTTGATGTTCATCTGCATAAACACTGGTATTTCATTTCAATTTTACATAAGCAGTTATGGGGGATTTTTCTAATTGTCAATTTTTACTTCAGACAAGTGTAAAATTGGGGAAAAGAAGAAATCAGCCATCATACTATTTTCACAGACAGATTCGCTAGGCATATTGCTCTGCTTCCTTACAGTCTTTGCCTCTGTCAGTCTGTCTCTCTATTTGTAAGCTTAGCTTTAATATAACAACTTGGCACTCTGTAGAAGTACCACTCCCAGCCTGTAGGCACACTATGCTCCCCTCACTTTTAATGCAGCTTTGTCAAAATTGCCAGTCCTTCAGAAATTGCCCAGATTAAAAGCGATGCGGCAGGATGTGTCTGGTAATATTTACACAGGAAAATGCCTGGAGAGCTTTTTCAGCCAGGACAATACTATTTGGATGTTTTTAAAATGTCATCTGCACTCTTAAATTGTAATTGAAATCTCCCATGGTGCCTTCAGCTTGCACCCCAGGACTTCAAGGAAGATAGGACATGTGGCTTTGGTCTCCATCTGAAGGCCTCAGCTATCAACAAGAAAATCCCTCAGAGGTGATTCCAGGCTTTTTAAGGTGGGAGTCAGGACATAGAATCACATGATGACATTCAATAATTTTTAAAATATGAAACACTCACAGAAGGATAACACTCTTGGGCCTGTGTTTCACCAAGCAGTAGCTGTCCCCTGTGCTACATGATGTCAGAACCTACAGCCCTGGGGGCAGGAAGGACGCATTGTTAGTTAAAGATGCTCACTTTTCCTGAAGCCAGTCTAATCCGGAAATGTTCCCTCACATTGTTCAGGCTGTAGACTGATCATCCTTACTGACTGTCCTCACTCGGGCACATTTTGTTTGACTTTTGGGGAGCAGGAAATATTCCCAGAGTGCCAAAGAAAACAAGATGAAGCATTTTCAAGGGGGGGGACTTCCTTTAATTATTTATTGCGCATTACGCATGCATTCTTTTTAACACAGTAATTTTTAGCAAAAGATGCCTGGTCACATTAGTCACCTTTGGAGGGTGTCGGTGGATTGTCCTCTGCATTCCATTATGCATTCCTGGTGGCCTTTCTTGTTCTTCCCAGTGTCACACTCCTGGCCAAGCGCAGTGATTACTCAGCAGATGTTGTGTTCATTCCTGCACTAACTGAAAAGGTGGCATTTCTGAATTCTGATATTCCCAAGAATGCTGTAGCCTGGCTTCTGGGTGCCTGCTGTTCCCCATGAATCGATCCAGGTCTTATAATTCCCTGTGAGGAATCTATGTTCACAGCAGCTCAATTTACAATTGCTAAATTATGGAACCAACCCAGATGCCCCTCACTGGATGAATGGATCCAAAAGCTCTGTTATATATTCAATGGAGTTCTACTCAGCTATTAGAAACAATGATTCTGCAACCATTGAAGGTAAATGGATGGCAAAGGAAGAAATCATGCTGACCCAGAGAGTCAAGGACCGAAAGTTTCCCCTCATTTGTGGAGGCTGGAGCTAAACCCAGGCGTAAGGGAAAGGTAGACAAACTCATGTATTAGAACCATAGAACAAAAATGCAATATGTTAATATTTATAAGATACAGTTGCAAGACACTGCATAAGATGTTTGAACAGGCTATGCTGCGTGCCTTTACAAAAAAGCAAAGGTTTAATTCTATTGTCAAATGTATTGAAAAATAACAAAGGATGATAGAAAGGGAGAAGGGGAAATGTTGGAGATAAAGCAAGGAACATTCCAAGCAGTTATAAGTATGTCACTGTATATTCTGTAGCCATGTATATGAAAAAGTTCTTCATAGGTATAAGAATTGTGACACTATACTTGGGTATTTTATGAAAAATATAGGACCCAGAAGAGAGTCAAGGGATCAAGGGACAGGAGGAGGAGGGTAGAGGGGTGTGGGGGGAGAGGGAATTGACCAAACTGTATTGTTGTATTGTGTGCCTCTATGCATATGTGACAAATCTCATCATTATGTACAACTATAATGCACTAATAAAAAATAATTCACTGTGAGGCAGCAGTGCCCCTTTGCCAAGAAGGAAGCTATGACTCATTCAGGCAAAGCCATTCCCCAAAGCTCCCTCAGAAGAGCCAGTGGCTGGAAGTGCAATTTTATGACACTAAATATTGCCCTGATGGACAGCTGTGCTCCCTTTGCCACAGTTATCAATTGGTCTGTGGGGAAAATCTCAGCAAGGTGGGGATGGGGCAGAAGAGGTCCTTGTCCACTGGGTCACTGTGCAGGGCCCAGAAGGGCTCCGTGGTGTGCTGTTTGACAGCCTCGGGCTCCTCGTTTTTCTATTGAGACTTTCATTCCTTTTTCCCTGCCCCCTCACTTCCCTACCAAATACAGAAACGACCCCGGGAAAAAAATGCAAGAGCTCGAGCAACAGAAAGCAAAGGTTAGAAATTGAAAGCCAGCCCTCCCGAAGCCAGGAAATTCCAGAGATGTGGTTCTCATGGTAAGGGGACTTCAAGTTACATATTTTGCAGTCTGGCTAACTGGTTGTACTTTTCAGTGTGAGGCTTAAGAAGGGGTCTGCCTGTGCCACGAAGGTGCCTCTGGGCTCTGAGACCCATATTAGATTGCACACAGGCTGTACCTTGGATTAGCTGTGAGATTTGCAAATGTATAGTTTACAATGTGGTAAGAGCCTCAGGGCGGAGCGGTGAGCTCCAAGGGCCTCTCTGCTCAGCCTCTGGGCCGTGTTAGCACAGCTGGGACCTATGGAGCTCTCCTGCTATAAGAATTAGTTGCAGTGCATCCGAATTGATTTCCAGGAGTCCTGCCTCCTCCTCATGCAATGGGTGTTCTTCTCTGGGTAAAACTTTGAAGGTCTTGCAAGTCCAGATAGGTGGGATAGCCAAGGTTTTAGAATCAGAGACTAGACTCCAGTTGAGTGGTTTCCTAATCAGTAGTTTGCTAAATATGGGGGTCCTATGCTCTCCTACCCAGAGAGTGTGCAACACACCAGCACCAAATGTCAGACTGAGCACTGACTGTTCTCTGCTCCTCCTGCCCCAAACCAGGGTCCAGAGAGTTCTCTAGTCCATGCAGGCCACATAACCTCACCTCAGCCTGAAGAATAGCAGCAAGGAAAACCCAAGCTTTCCTCCAAAAGTCACCCTAGTCCGGAAGCCTGAGAGTCTTGTCACTTTCCTTTCCTGTCCCTGAGCTGTCCATGGCTCCAGGGAGTGGGCCCAGGTCTGCACACATCACTTCTCACGGATCTTCAATGTTCTCCGTTCCAGCAACAGAAGCCCAGGCAAGAGCCTCAGACAACTCACCTAACTGGCTTTTTGTTTGGAATCATTTTGCTTCTCTTCTGTGCCCCTATCTCCCTTAAAACCCTTACCCTATCCCCCTATGACTGTCTGATGTCTTGCAGGCACCTGGCATCCTTTCCCACCAGGCTGCCTCAAACACATACCCGCTGTGGAGGTCTCTCCCTCCTTTCCTTCATCCCTCCTACCCAGGCCTCTTGCCAAATTCCTCCCATCTAGCTGTCACTCACAAGAAGATCTGATAAAATCAATTAGTAATGACTGATGTAATTGTGTTCCTTAGCAGAGAAATGCATTTCACAAACATTCACTCTTAACTCACATCAGTCGGTAAAATTACTTGTGCTTCACCAGTGATGAAGGAAGTAAATACCTGCCTCTCAGAGCAGTTAGGTGACCTGCTTCAGATCATGCATCCAAGCAGCATTAGGACTTGAATCTAAATCTGATTCCAAATACCCGGTGCCCATCACTTTGCCAGCCTCTTCTTTCTCACCACTGTCCTGCTAGGCATGAGATAAGTTATCTGTTACTTATCTGAGTGAGGTTTGTATTTTAGGACCCAGTACTTGCACCAGATGAGCAAGCCAGCCTCAGAGAGGTTGATGGGAAAACTCAGGAGGGCCTTCCCAACTCCTAAACACCCCAGAGCAGATGGCTCCCACTTCATATGCTCAAGAGAGAAATTAGGTGTGATCATGCAAAGAACTTCCTGGGGTACTGTCCTACCAAATTTTAGAGGACAAAGCCAGGGACAGCAGGCATTGCTGTTCGTACCTCTCCAAGTGGTGAGCTAGTATCATAGAGCCCATCGGTTCTTCTTCGCTGCTGCTTCCTTCTGAGAGTTAGTTCTTCAGTCTTTGAGGAGGTTCAGTCCTAAGTGGGACTATATAGTATCCCTTCCACACTCCTCTGGAAGTTGACACTCCCCGCCCTCCCTGGCTATCTGTTGCATGAATGAGCGAATGAACAAGTGCTGCTCTAGCCCTCTACCAGGGAACCGAGTCACCCAGGCAGCTCGTTCTTGAGGATGGGGTCTTAGGAGATAAGAGGTTATTTTTTTGCTAGAGCAATGCTCAATTTTTTTTTTCAGGGATGAGGACCAAACTCGGGGCCTTGCGCATGCTAGGCAAGCGCTTGGCCACTGAGCTAAATCCCCAACCCCTCAATTTTTTTAAAAAATAGATCATTAATGTGAAATATAATAAGGTTCTAGAGCTCTTGGTTGGAGAAGATAAATGACCAGAAGTCATTTTAGTTTACAAGCAAATCCCTCGTGAAGCTGAAAATTGACAGAGGCTGCCCTCTACATAATTGAACCGGGTGGTCACCATTTGGCGTAACTAGAGAGGGGCTGAAATAGTCCTTTACCCAGAATATCACCCACATCAGTCTGTCTCAGTGCCTGGGATTCCACCCTTAGAGATGCAGTACTTCATAGTCCGGGGAGCCTCTTAGACAGGCATTGTCAACAACTCAGTGTGTGATTGGCAAGGCACTAAATATTCAGATACATTCGTCTCTGTGATCAGGGTCGTGTAAAGAGCATTATTCTACTTACAAATCAAATTAAAGAAAATCCACCCAAGATGAGATGCACATGCTTCTTATTTTCTGAAACAGAAGGCACTTTGCTAGCTCAGATTCTCCTTCCCTCTCTCTCTCCCTTTCTCCCCTGTATTGTCCCTTATATCAGGATGCAGCTCTGCAGTGCCTTCCACGCTTTGAACCTCAAGCACGACAAAGTCAAGTCTATGGATTACAGGCTCAAGGCCAGGGAAAGGAAGTGAGGATATATGAAGAAAAAATTGTGTTGAAATCAGAAAGGGTAGGAAACAGAAGAAACAAACAAAGGGTAGGAAAGGAAAGGGGTCAAGAAAGAGAGACCCGAGGTGCTGACAGGGAGGGGAACTATGGTGTCCCTGTCCTAAAGGGAGGCAAGGAGTTGTCCCTCCTGGGCTCAGGTCTGAATATTTTCCTCCCAGATTCACCTTATTCCCATTTAATCCCAGGACCAAATCCCACCATTAGCTCCTCTTTGAGACATGACCTGTTAGCACACTTACCTGGGGCTGATCCCATGTGGCTCCCAGTCTGAAGGCATCTAACGCTCCTCAAACTGAAGGTCAGATGCGGAGGCTGGGCTAAGCAGACCAGGGCATTTAGGTGGATCTATTATTCCCATCTTCACAATCATGTTGAAGATATTTTAGGAAGAACTCAATGTGTGACTTGGGTTCAATGGAGTTGCTCAGTGGGATTTGTTTATCATAATTGCACGGAGCTGGAGTTAAAGGTGCGGAGTTGGTTCAGTAGTGATGAGGCCATATGTCCCCTCACTTAACAGCATTCAGCTCACAAGCCTCTGACCTCCCAGTGATCTGGTCCAGGCCAAGGGTGAGTCACTCGAGGGTGAGAACCAGACTGCTGAGCAGATAGTGCTTTGCCTGTGATCTTTTCTGAAACAAATATAGATAGATGTCAGGTATTTGGAGAACAGCTCTGACCCGATGTCCTCAGATATCAGGGTGGACATGTACCTTCCCAGGCAATGTTCCCTGAACTGGCTCTCCAGGTCAAATGAGCCTCAGTCTCCACAGCATAGTTCTGCTGCCAGAGTCTGCAATGGGCAGTTGCCTCACCCTTTGAACTACTGGGGATTTTGGACTACAGGTTTGGGGGGAGACTCAATTTTCTGCTTGAATCTTACTTTTAGTGCATTCTTCATGGTTCCAAGATGCTCTCTCCTCTCAGACCCCAAAAAGGATATGATTGCACATTTTTAAGACTGTTGAAAATGCTGGCCAAAGTTGACTTCTGTCAGACTGTGCTATCAATAAGGCAAGATACTCAGAACAAGCATTATTTATGGGGAAAGAGCAAAATCAAAACCATAAAGGCATATCTGATCAGAGTCTATAATTTGAATAGTTCTGCTACCAGGCTTTGCCCTTGATTAGCACCATCTTAGCAAGCAGGCTCCAGGGTTGTCCCCTGTGTAGAGTCAAGTCCATCCACTTGTATTGGCAACTTAGCTCAGCTGAGAAGGCAGCTCTGATGCATTAGAGCAGTTGGGTGAAAATCATGTCCTATGTGAAGAACAAAGAAATGAGAAATGAATAATTAGAATGAAAGCCAAGAAAAGGATGAATCCCATTTATGTGTGTGGTATTGGTCTCTTTTGAAACAGATGGTAGTGTAAGTTAACTGATGAGTTTTGTAATCATCAAATTATTGTCTATTTGTTAAGGTATTTAAAGCAATTAGAAGAATTTGATATATTGGAATTTTGAAGACTTTAATTGCTTAAGTGTGCAAGAAATGTTTGCTTGTTAGGAGGAATCTAATTACTTGATATTTTTGAGTTATTAGTTATTCAGCAGTGGGTAAATGTTTTTGAAATGCTAATTGCTAGAAATTATTCAACTGGATGACAAACTAAGCAGAAATCCTTGTGATTCTTCTTTCCATTCCCCAGAGCTCCTCTGATAGGCCTGCCTTGACTTTTCCCCAGGGAGTGCCCACCCAGGAGGCTGGACACCTCGCTCCTCCCTCTCCACACAGATCTTGCTTTGCTCTCTGTTTCTTACTTTATTTATTTCTTTCTTTTTTCATGAGTGTTCATTTCCATCAGGGAAGCAGGAAGGCAACTTCCTTTCTTCTTTTTCCTTCCCTGCTCAGAGCAATCCCAAATTATCCCTACCTTTTATATCAGTTGCATTTAACAGAATCGAACATGATTTTTTTAAGAGAGAGGGACAGTGGGAGAGAGAGACAGAGAAAGGGAGAAACAACTTTATTTAGTTTTTCACATGGCCTTAGTTGCTCTAACACTTAGTTGTGTATGTGGTGCTGGGGTTTGAACCTGGGTCCTTGTGCTTGCCAGGCAAGCACCAAAACCGCTGAGCCACCACTCCAGCCCCTCGAACACGATTTTTAATCCAAACACAGCCCACAGCCATGGGCCAAGATCTGTAAAGAACTGAACTGGGCTCAGCCCTCACAGAGAATCATCCCTGAAGACATGACACAGAAGGGAAGGTGCTTCCATAGCACAGAAGAGACAGCCTGCTCGCGCTCACCTGGAATGAACTAGTTGTGCTTTTGGACGGTGCAGGCGGGCGGGTTGTCTACAAGTGATTCTTCCACTTCTCATGATTGATGACATCTTCACTTACAATCTGAACAGTTCTGGCAGGTTCCGGCAGGCTCCTGAACTGTCTTTATGGATCAATAGGAGAAAGATACAAGGAACCAAGGCAACTAGGAGTCATGGCTCCAGCCTCTCCTCCCCCATTCCTGGCAGCCTCTCTCCCTTCAAACAGAGACAGCCACATCACCTGGAGGAGGAAAGCCTGAGAAGGGTGCAGAGCACAGGTCAAGAGGACAAAGAGCTTGGTGTGGGAATAAAGCAAAGGAGAGGCTTGAGAAAGGCTGATTTTGAGAGAAGAGCTCTCAGGACAGCCAAAGCTCACACCCCTAAAGGTGATAATCAGAACTCTGTTAAGAAACCAGTTAAATGAGGTCAATGATGAGGAAGGTCCACATGGCCAAGAGAGAAGAAAAGAGAAGAAGTGGCTGCAGAAGAAAGCCATCGAGTCAGCGGGGAGTTGCTAGGTAGCCCAAGGGCAAAGGGCAGGGAAAGCAAGGCTCCTGGCAGAAGGCCCCCACTGCAGTGGAAAGCAGGGAGATTGCTGGAGGAAGAAGAGGAAGGGGTCCTCTGCCCAAGAGAGATTTAGAAATGGAGATGACTGACACTGCCTCTCCTGGGGAGCAGCCTGAGGTAAAATCTGAGGTGAGGAAAGCATTTGGGTCATTTACATGAAGCAGTGAAAACCGAAGGTCAAGTTTTCCAGAATACTGACATTTGGGACCAAATATTGGCCGCAGTGCCAAGAAGGGCTTCTATAACCACTTTGATACCTTTACGATTTAGTCCTTCTCTGATGGACTAAATAACACCCCTACAGCCTACTGGCACTTAGGAGAAAATACAGTGATGGGAGTCACCCTGTGACTTTAGTTGCTCCTGAAAAAGCCAGAAGACAGGAGAGTGGTGAGCATTAAAAAGCAGCTTCTCAAGCATGTCCAGACAAAAGTCACTTGCATCCAGATGGCCTCAGTAGCCATGAACCCCAGAAGGCCTGGCTGATGTGGGCCGAAGATCATGAGCACCACACACGACATGGCCTTGGGCACTTTGTGTCCATTGTGTCCTCTGAACAATGTCTTATGAGATAGTTCTGTGGCCTTTATAAGTGAAGAGCCTCAGCCCCAGTCCCAGCAGTGCTGAGGGTGTCCTCCAGGTGAGGCTCCGGAGGACCAGTCAGCTGCACTTCAGGCAGTGTTGAGACCGAGGCAGGACCACAGGCAGAGGCCCCACCTGAGACCCTGGCCAGTCCCCTTGCGCTCATTAAGAGGAAAGGGTGACGATCTGCATGTTAGTGGTCAACTCACTTATTAGCTATTGTGACAGATTGTGTTGATCTCTTATTTACATTTGCAGGTTTTTGTAAGTGAGAGCCATAGCTCCGAAAGGCCCGCCTTGTCTTGTGGGACTCTTGCCTCCTGAATGGCCCCACACACTGGGAAGCCCTCCAGTGAAGAAAGTACATCAATCTTTTCACCCCCTTCTCTTTGTGAACGAAGGATGGTCAGAGCCCCAACATTTTAAAAATGTGTTAAACAAATTTTGTGTATGCCTGATTGGGCATTTTCTAAATGTTCTACCAGAATGAATTTAATGATAGCTCAAATTTTAGTGAAACTTCTTTCATGATGTCTCAAGGTCTATGTTTCAAAGTTTGCGCTGTACTTTTTGGTCAAGTTTTCTTTTGTACTTCAATTATCTTTCTATTGAAATGATTAAAATAGATATTCCATCTATCCAAATAGTCTCTTAGGGCTATCAGACTATTGTAGAAGTCATTTTTTTTTTAATTTAAAGAAAAAGGAGTTCTAGAAGTGATCTTTAGATTTTCTGTTGGGAAAAATACATGGATGATACAATACAGAAAATATGAAGAAAAAAAGGAGAGGGAGAAAAGAAAAACCACATACGCAGGATAGTGCCTGTCCTCCCTGATGTGGCCCTGAGAGCACAGAACTGACCTCTCAGGGTCTGTGGCTGAAACACTGACATGACTTTCTGATCAGATCCCATTTGTCACTCTTTTTTCATGGATAAAGGACAACAAATTGTCCTAGCTTTAGCAATAATTAAAATGACATTTTCCCCATAGACGGGGAAGGTCTTCCCACAGTGCGATGTCAGCTGGAAAGATGTGAAACTCCAAATGCATTTGGGCTCCTAAGAGTAGGAGTCAGTCTGGGCACTGTATAGTCTCCGAGGGAAAAAGAGATTTCTTAAGGGAGGCTAGGGCGGGCAGCAGTGGTGAATCAACTATTGTCACTGCTGACTTCAGGGAAGTCCAGCATTAGCAAGGCCCCTGTTTTGTGCAAATTGATCAAATACAGATGTTTCCAGGGGGTTGACCTTATGGACTGAGACTTCACTGGAGACTGCAGAGCAGACAGTCGGCCAGTAGTGGGATTGAAGGCATGTTTTGGCCAGAGAGTGTAAATGTATATACAAGGACAGGATATGGATGGCACTTGACAAACATCTGTTTTATTGATAAATACATGTTTACTTCCAAAAAGTTTTCTACCAGGGAGATGTAATGAAAAATAAATATAGTTTCAGGTTTTACTAGGTGTCTCAAGTGCACATTGAACTGAAAAAAAAAATGAAGGGAAAAGAGAAAGAAAAAAATTAAAAAATCGGTTCAACCTTCTGTCTTCCTGAAATATCAGATTTCATATAAAACTCATCAGCTGAGCTAAGTATTAGGCTTGATCAATGGCAGGAAACTAGGGGATCAAATGCTAATAAATCAGAAACAGATACCCCTTCTTGAGCAGAAAATATATCACAAAAACTGAAAACAAGGAAATCATCTGATGATTTTTTAATGCATGTGCACAGAAAAAACTAGGGGTTTTTTGGTGGGGGAGGGTGTGCTGCAACATAAACAGGGACAAGGAATAATATTCTTAAATACCCTAATCATATATCAACTGTAACAAAGAAGAAAGATCCAGATACTTGGTGAAGAATGGAAACTGAGGCATAATCGAAATGCTTATGGGTGCACAATACTAAAATGGCAAAATGGGTACATTCAAACCTTGCTAAGGATACTTTGCCAGACCATTCCTGCATTTTCTGTCAGAATTCTATCCTCGGCCTTCAGCCCTAACTTCTCCACATTTTAAAAATGTATTGTCCTGATTCTATTCTCTTACCTTGTGTTTTGTTCTTATTCATTTTCATTCTTCAAAGTAAATTTTTATTGCAATAAAAACATATGCCCAGAAAAATCCAAAGCATAAAATCACAAATTGGTAAGCTCAATGAAATTTTTATAAGTGGACACACCTGTGTAACTAGTGCCCGGCCAAAGAAATAGAACATTAACAGTGCCCAGAACCTTGCCATCTAGTGCTCCTCTGAGGGCAACCACTGTCCTGTCTGCCACTATAAATTAGCGTTTTCTTTTTGAGCTTTATATAAATCAAACCATGAAGCGAGTATTCTTGGATCTGGCTTCTTTTGCTCAATATGAAGTGTACAATTCATCCTTGGTTACTTGCATATTTAGTAATATTTAAATTGTATTGTTTTGGATAATACAGATGTATTTGTTTCATCTTGTAGATACAACAACATCTCTGTTTCAGCAGGGTGACTGGTCTCAGCACTCAGAGGAGAGAGTTCAAAAAAAGTAACCATCAACAGAAATCACAAAGAATGTGCTGAATTGTGATAAAATTCTCAAGCCGATAAGTGTTCAGTGGAAGATGCATTATCACTAACACCTTTAAAACTATATTTGGTTCTCATTTTTCCTAAGAATGCACATGAAATTATAATTTTCTTTCTTTTAGCCACCTTAAACAAGAGCCCAAAGAGTGTGGTACTGCTCTGTGAATGGAAACTGTTTGCATTTGTGAAAACAGAGCTAAATTAAATTAGAAAATCCTGGTATTCAGTAGGGCAGAATTTCCCTTCCTTCCTATTCTCCTGTTCCACAATCTATCACCTAGAGCAATTAAGACCAGGGAGGTATCATCTTCACTGGATTAACCTTAACTAAATTGTGCTCATTCAACATGTGCCCTTTTGATGAGTCCGAGCAGGGCCTGCTGTCTCAGATACACCCACCTTGTAATTCTACACACTTAATTAATTTCAGATGAATAGTGAGGGGGATAAGCTAAATTCACTGATTAATAAACGATAAGTCCTTGTGTGTATCAGAATAGCCCAAGGTTTCCATTCTCCTTTTATTTCTTTGTCTTGCAAAAGCTAAATGGAAAGTGGAAGAGAAAACACGCGACATACACACAGCTACAACTGTGTGGCGTTGGTGAAAGGTGACCCTGAGAAGCTTCATCATCATAAAGGGCAATCTTTAAGAATTATTGGCAAAATAGATCTTTTTTTTTTTTTTTTTTGCCAAGCATAATTTTTAATGTCCTTCTCCACCTGGTCATCAGTATTTAATTTTTATTGGCACATATTTCCTGTTCTATGTGCAGATTCTTGGTTATGAAAGTTCACTATTAATGTCAACTAATTTTGTATTTTTAAATGCATTTTTCAGAAATAAAATATTATTAATGGTTGGAGAACTTTTCTGAGACATGGTTTGAAGTTATTTGCTTAATCATCAAATTTAACAACTCTCAAAAATATAATAAAAATTTGCCCTCATGGTATCTTTGACAGGAAAGAAAATTATTTCCTTATAATAAAACAGTTCCCAAAGATGTTTATATGCTATAATTTATCTCATATTAAGTATTAAAAATAACTAGAATTTTATGTAAGATAGATTTATAACCTCTCCTTCAATCCAGAAAAATTATTATCTAGTTATTAGCAACTTAAAAATTACTATTGGTTGGCATAATTGTATATAGTTTCTCCAGTAGCTTTTATGTCTTATGATGCAGCTTCATGAGGTTAATTATATCCAGGGAATTTAAATCACTGATATTTAGGAAATAAAACCAACATAGCTGTTAGTTCTTATGTTGGTATACAAAGAGTTCTAGTTACATATGACAAAATATCTATCTGAGTACAGCCTGTTTTATGTGATTTTGCAAAGATTTTTAAACAGCAGAGTTTTTATGTAGAAAATAATTTAAGAAACCATATATTCATTTCATCAATGTTTTCAAATGTTACTAATGTTCTGATTTTGTTTCCTAAATTTAGTTCTTTGTACCAAAATGACTTTAAAAATTTTTCGAATAATTGTTAGTATTTTCTAATAGTTTTTAAAACAACTGAAATTCTTCCATTCATCTTTAATCATATTCTGAATTCCCTAGCTATTAAATATTCCTACAAGTTAAATAAGGATAATTTACCATTAAATGAGTGAGAAACTGTAGGATTTACTTGTTATTTTACTTGTGAAAATTCTCAAAATGGTGTCATCTGATTAGTTGAATGCAAATATGAAATAATTTTTGATGGATGACATGCATGCTGATAAGCCCATCGTTTTGCACGCTGCATCAGCTAATGCCTTGCCAGGTTTATATTATCTCCTCCATCTGAGACTAGGCACATAGGCATTTTCACTCAGGAAATCTTATTCTCTCTGCCTTCCCTAAAACCAGACCCTACCTTTGACCCTTTAGAAAAACACAAAACCGAGTAATTTAAATCAGCCCACACCTGCACAATCTTCCAAAATAGCCTCATATATATGCTTAGCACATCTCATTCCTGAGCACTTCAGGAGGCTGAAGGGGATAATTTATTCCCCTTAATGAACAAAACACTGACATTGCAGTTTGTCTTCTTCGGAATCCCAGGAAAGCTGAGTTATTATTCAGGAAAGGGCAGCTATGTTTGGCCCCGAGTGATTTAGATTTACTATGCAAACCAACAACTATTTTTGGATGATGGAATTAAGTATTTACACCAGGGGACTTAGCAGTTCTTTAGCTTGGTTCTGTCCTGCTGTTACAAAATCACTAACCTTATGAATACTGTTTTAGATGCATTCTTGCATTAGGAAAGTTACCGTATTATCCGGGATTTTGTTGTAGGCAAACTTGTTTAACTAAAAATTTCACTTTAAAAGATAATTGAAAAATGCACGAGAACGTCTCCCTAATGTAAGTGTAGTGCACGGGAGTCAGCACCCTGCATTTATGGCCCTGCGACTACGTCAGTCCCTTTTAACAGGGCTTATACCAGTAAATTTGAAAGTTCTTGCTTACGACGGGGAATTTCCAGGTCCTGGCCAGATCTGCAGAAAGGAATTAAGGTTTGGAAAGTTTTCGATATAATTTGAAGCTGTTTATCACTTTGTCGTTTAAGAATCGCTCCCCTTTCCGCACACCCATTGCTGCCTCCTCTCGGACTGGGCAAATGAGTCCCGGCGCCAAGCCAGGTTGCTCTGGCCAGTTCGCGCTCCCGCGCCTCGGCGCTCGGATAGACCTATCCTCCGCCTCTCTTTCCAGCCTGTCTCAGCATTTTTTGTTTGATGCCGGTGGTATTTCCGCGTGCGGACGGAAAGGCGAGTGGCAGAGGTGGGTGCAGGTGCGGGCGGGCTGCTGCAGCGCCTGCGGCGGCGGCGGCGCGGCGGCTCCTTCCGGCGCCGGGGGCTGCGCAACCCCGGCCGGGTGCGGCGCCTGCTCGGGGCACGTGGCTTTCAGCCCTGCAGCTGCCGGAGCGGAGGGTTGGGGCGTTAGCTGGTGCTGGCAGCTAGGGCCTGGAGCCCCACGCGCCGCACCGGGCTGGGAGGGCAGGAAAGAGGAATGTGGGGCGCTGCGGGCTCCGGGTAACGCTCTCAGCCCTACGGCTCGGGCGGGAGGACCCTGCTCGGTGCCCCTGCCAAGCTCCGGGGGCCTCCGCGGCCGAAGCGGTGTCCAAAGGCGCCGCGGGACAGAGGATCAGCTTCGAAACCTGTGTGTCCCAGTTGCCCTGGGAGGCCACCGGCAGGGCCGCGCGGCGAAGGAGGCCGTGCACCGGGGCGTGCGGCGGACCCTCTGGACTTCACGTTTCCCAGGGGAGCCGCTCCCGCGGCGGCGGGGTGCGTGGCTGGCGCGGAGAGAAGGGAACGCCCCGGCCAGGCTCCCTGGGCGGGGATGGCGCGCGGGCCCGGCCTGTCGTCTGGTGAGCCGCCTCCAACGGGTCTGCAGCTACGACCTCCACCGCCCTCGTGGGCGACCGGAATGGCACCCGCGGAGAAAGCGCGGTTACTAGGACACGAAGGGCCGGGGTCGGGGGCGAAAGCGTGACAGAGGGTGGCCGTGCGGGCTGGAGTGCGGGGCCGCCCCGAGCTAGGGGGGAGAGAGTGGTTGTGAATCCAGTCGGAATTGGGCAGGGGTAGACCAAACACCGAAAGTGCGCTAGACTCGGTTTCCTTCTCGTTCTCCTCTTTCGCCTGGCTCAGGGTGGCGGGTTCCGCGGGCTGTTCCTCGTCCCGGGCCTGCCTGGAGCTTGACCTCTCCGCTGCCTCTGCCCGCACGCACAGGAGCGCACACCCGGGCCGCGGGCCCGGCGGTCTCCAAGTCGTTCTCCTGTCCCCGCGCCCAGCTCTGGGTTCTCGCGCCTACGCTCCAGGACCTGGCGGGGACCAAAAAGGTGTGGGATGGGTTGAATCGGTTATTGGCGGTGGGGTCGGCCAGGCGGTGGAGAGCGACACTTCCCCAGCCCTCAGGACCACTGCCCCGACGGGTGGGGTTCGGAGCAGACGGAGAGGGAGGGTGACACCCCAGCTTCTTTGGAGAATCGGCAGAGAGGCCAACAAGGTTGTGAGCAGCGGAGCTCATATTATTCTCGCGCTGCCCTCAACCTACTGGCCTTCCTGCCCTTTGCTGTCACTCGGTGCACTCACCATCCCTGGCGACGTTACTGCCCGCGGGCGCACCGGCTGGCCTACGAAGGGAGGTGCGGGCGGCAGAGAGGCCGCCCTCCCTGGATCTCTCTCCTGCCTGTCACATCTGCATTTATTTAAAGCTCGGCTGGTGGTCCTCGCTCTCTGGAATGCCAATTGCCGGCCTGGCCTCCTACGACATTCGCATTGATTAGTGGGCCGTTATGGAGGTGGTTGGGGGGCAGAGGGGACACCGGAGATTCACAATATTCTGCCTACCTCCATCGCTGGAGCTAGCCTGAAACCTAGGGATTCCCACTGCACCAGATGGCTGAGTGTATCAAGGATCAGATACCCGGACTTCGAGAAGGTTCCTTGTGTATGGGAATTGGGATTGCCACTTAGTGTGCAGGGGTTTGGTGTGCACGTACAACTCTAAATCCATGCAGGCCTCCACCCCGTATCAGGCATAAGTGCTGTCGCCCAGGTCCTAAAAGTGTATTAGCAGCTTCCTCCATTTGAAACTCTTAAGAAATATTTGCTGGTACAAGTCCACGAAAAAAATGAGACTGCTCCGCCTCGCTTAAAATACTGCACACAAAGCGTAAAAAAGGCACCAGAACCTGCATGGGAGACGCCACCTCAAGACACAGGAGCCAGGTGCAAATTCATCTTTGGAAAACAAAGCTGTGTTCCAGCTTACTGTGACTCACTGGAGGGCGGAGGGCGGAGGGCAGTTGGGAGTAGATGACAGGGGAGACATTTGATTTTCTGAGCCCCCAAAACTTAAGTCTGATTTTGCATTAGCTTTTGGACTTGATATAATTCAGGGTGAAAATAGGGCCCCTCTGTATTTCTATCACCCTTTGCTTTTCTGCAAAGCTTTTACCCCAGAGAAAAGTTGTTTTAGTAATCCGGGAAAGAGAAACCATGTGCTGAGTCAGCAAAAACGCGGCACCAGGCCAGTTCAGTTCAATAATACGGGTATGTGTAATGTACACACTCTATATGCCTTTGTGGAACTAATGAAAAATATATTGGAATTTTCATGGCATAAAATATATACCTGTTGGCAGTTGAAAGGTTAGGTTAAATGGTGTGTCTTCTAATACAAGGAAGTATGTTCTGAACATGTCTCCTAACAAGTGTTAGATCTCACAACACTTAACTTGGTAGCAAAGAAAAATTCTCAGAACAATACAAAATGTCTTTTCAAATGGTCATGTTGCAGAAAGTTAAAACATTCCTCTCTGCCTAAGTTCTTGTGACATGTGTTCAAGGTGACTTCAGTGAATGGAATCTTATGTTTTTGTTTGGCATCAATAAAAACTTTTCTTCAAAAATGAATCTTTCAAAGGTCTGGAAAGCCTCCTTGCAAATCCTGTTAAAACTTTGATAACCTATTGATCTGCATTCACATTTGTAAGGAAATGTTTACAAAGTTGCTGTTAAGGAAATGTTTTTCAAAATGATTGCTCATAACTAACTGTACAAGTATTAACCTGAATTTGCAAAATGTGAGCATTTCAACTGTTAAACAACAGTCCAAATTGTTGTATTTTCAGTGACAGACACTCGGTATTTCTGGTGATATTTCTTCATGATGCTTGTAGTTCTTGAATTGCAAAAAAGTATGACTTTTTTAAAAATTAGCAAATTTCATAAAAACAAAAAATAGCTTCTGTTTCATTTATCTCTTCTACCTCAAAACAAATAAAACTTGTATAACTTTTGTGCTTTTACTACTTCAGTTCTTTTAAAATGTAGCTGACGTCTTTAAGATGTTTCAGCATGATGCAAAAACATCTGGATGTGAAGTGAAAAATCCAGTCTGTCACCCAGCTTCCAGATGTTTGGTACTACGTAGACAAAACAGAATGAATGACTGAATTTTTTTTCTCTGCAATCCAGATGGTTCAGTGTCTGGTGCTCCTACAAGGAAGCATATTTTCCTTTCTCTAAACATCACATCCTACCGTAACCCACGTAAGGCATGATTTACACTGTCAGCTACAAAATGCTAGGCCATTTGGAGTGCAGCAAAGCAATCTGTAAGTGAAACTCTTGAGTATATGTTTTGGTAAATGTAGTCCAAGTACAAGTGTTCGTGTATGCTGAGGAAGGATGGTGGTGGCAGAACAGAATGGGAAGGCGAGAGAGAAATCCTTGTTCAATAGGAGAACAACTTAGTGAAAAGGGCACAGCCCTCCAAAAGTCCATCCGGGGCACCACATTAGCTTAACTAGCCAAAGTGTAGCTTTTAGCATCTTGGACAGGTCTACATTTTGCCTGAGATGCAATGAGACTGGAGTGTCATAGGTTCTGAAGCTCGTTTTCCCTACTATTTCTTTTTGGAGCATTCTCAAATCCAACAGATGAATGTTCTATAGCACTAAAACTAAGACACAAACTTTATGGGGGGAGGAGATTCTGTGTTTCCAAAGTAAGAAAGCAATATGGTGAATATTTTAATCATTCAAAAAATATAGAGACAACAATATACTTCTCTTTGTGTGAATACTATATTTTACAGTTAAACATAGGGATGTTTAAACTGTTATTTTTTCCTTCTTCACAGTCATGGAGATTTAAGGTCATGAGCAGAATGAGAGCTTCTCCAAGTCTTTTTCTTTGCCTTAACCATGTTAAGAAGACTGAGATAGGAGAGGCCTTCTACTAAAACCAGCAGATGAAAGCAAACCCGGAGTGAATTCCAGTCGATGTATGAATCTCACACTCACTGGATTACAGGACAGTGTTTAGATAATGAGCGCAATGAATGTTAAAACATCATAAAACCTACCACTTAACAAATGCTGCAAGGAAAGCGTACCATTTTAAAACAGGCCTTCCTACAGCTCAGAATCTGAGCTTTAGATAATAAGACACAGGCTTTTATAGTGGTCCAAAATCAATTTTAAAAAATAGTTTATGGGAAGCTAGTAGAATTTCAGGGGTACACACATTAAGTAGTTAAGAGACTCAAGTCAAGTGGGAATCTTTAACACCATATAAAACAGAATCACAGTTATTTTTCTGGATTGCTATAATTGGATGTTTCATGACTTTTTTTGTTACGTATTTACTAGAAAAATAAAATGACAGAGCTGGAAGGGACTTAGAGCTCATCCAGGCCTCCTCTGCTCTTTTATAGATGAATAAACTGGCGACCAAAAATATGAAAGGACCTATCCAAGGCCACACATGAGTTAGAGGAAGGGTCAGAAGTAGAATCACAGGGTTCCAATTTTGACTAAGTCCAACCCTCTTTCCAGAATAACTTGCCTTTGAATTATTACAACATTGCTCAGCGTTACAGATTTCCTGGTTCTATCCAAGAAACTGACACCCATCACTACGGGTTGGAAATAGCCCCAAACCATTCATTTGTGTTCCACATCTAAGAACTATGAAACAAAGCCAGGGTGAAGGCAGAGTTTCCCCCCATTTATCTCCAGAGTAAGACAGACTATTGCAAAAACAGAGCTAATAAAACTCTGTCATCTTCAACAGCTTGGCTAGAGGTCCCGATAACAACAAATGATAGCTTTTTATAGAGAACTTACAGCACCTTGGAAGAATGTCATATGCAGAGTCTGCTACGGTCTCTGAAGATAACAGATTCAAACATCCCAAACCAGCGACTTTAGTGGAAAGAAGTGGGGAGGAGGTTGTAGCCATATCAAATCCACCCTTTACAAAAGACAGAAGTGTCAGTGTTCATTCACCTAACTCAGAGCCATCTCCACTCACTGCTTGGGTGGCCTGTATAAGGACACAGAAAGGTAGGATGCATGGGGAAGGCACAGAGGAAGGATAGGGGCGGACAGGTCAGAGAGAGATACTCTGTTTAAGAATATTTAGATAGCAATATGGAGTGTATGGTTCCAATTTTAAGGACCAGAGAATCTTGTCCTTCTTGGCATGAACTAAGGAAATGGATTCATACATGATGTTACCGAACCTCTTTTATTTAATATTTTAATCAACATCAATAGAACATGGAAGCACTTACTTCTAGGAGGGGCCACAGTTCTGCCTCTTCTTGAGCATTGGTCTAAGAAATGCAAGGGAGGTTAACAATTAGGAGAGATGGAGATGAAAGAAGCGGGTGGACCCAAGACCCAGCATTTGGAGTTGTGAGGAAAGAAAAGCTGTTTTGACTGGTCTGGAGAGGAGATCTGACAAGGTCTTCCCTTCACACCAATCCAAGGTCAGTGCCCTCTGAGAAGCAGGATCTGGCCAGGAAATGTTGGGAGAAGAGGTCTGACAAGCTGTATTCTTCTGAGATGTTTAGGGGAACAACTAAACCATCAGAAGTTAAACCAAATAAACCCCGCCTGCCCACTTACCTCTTTAATTTACTCTTCCAAACACATGATCATTTGGGCTATTCCTCTCAAGTGAAGCATGAAATCTATTTAGCTGGATAGCTACCCATTTCCTCTGACCTGCAGAAGAGATGCCCTATTCTTTCAGAATCCCTGGAATGCCAGAATATTGGGAAAACTGAAGCCACATGTATGGGCCTATTGAGATCCCCTGTCCTTGCCCCTGTGCCAAAAGGACACACTGAGAAAGATGGAGTCAACTTTTAGCACCACTGAGCCCAGATGCATAATTTCCAATTCATCAGCATGAGTCCCCAAATGATTTTAAATTGTTAAGAGTTTCAGAGGATCTCTTAGTTGACAGTTTTTAAACCTTTCTTGTGCTTACGCCCTTATGGACTACTTCTCAGAATAATGTGTTTAAATGCATAAATTATATTGAAAGCAAGTTACCATGATACTTTTAAGAAGCAAGTTTGTGATATTGTGCCTGTATTATATTTATTTAAAGCGCATCAAAAGCAAGTTCTAGTGGTAGTTCAAAATTCTGAATTATTGAAATAATGCTAAGGCTAGATGAAAATCCCATTAACAACTATAGTGTGATATGAAGGTGTCTGTGGTTTCTATTGATGATAAAGTCACTGGTATTGCTGTGTAACTATAGTTTGTTACCTATATCCATAATTAAAAGAAATGTTAATTTTCAAATAGAGGTTTATAGAAGTGAAGGTATACATTTTTTACACCACGCCTATGGACTCTGGTTTCTGCTTGAATGAATTTTCAAATGGCTTCACTTCCAAGTGGAGAACCCCTCAGGAGGAGGAAGAGGGGCGGTTCTAGGAGCACTTTAGAGATGCACATTGAGAACACCCTGCCTTTTGATTAGATTATGCTGGGCCCCAATTTGGAGTGTAAACATTGAGCCTGTGATATAAGATCTTGTCCCTAAGGTAAAGAGTAACTTCATACTGTAATCCTGGAGACTCTGAGATCTTCAGAAGCATTCCCTTGCTGAGAGGACACTGAAGGTGTCAGGATCACCTGTCACAGCCGGGAAGCGAAACCAGAGCCAGGAAAGACTTGATAAGGATGAGTGAACTGCCTCTGCTTGGTGGATGAGCCAGGGTGGAGTTCAGACTGGACACCGCACTGAAGGAATCCTGGCTGCTGACAGCAGACTGTGGACTCCCAGGAGATTGACACAATCCTGGTTCAAGTCCTACGGCCATAGAGAAAAGGTCAAGGCGTGAGTCAGAAAAAGACGAGATCTCTACTTCTCCAAAGAGGAGCAACAGTCTCAGCCTCTGTCTAGGCATCCCGCAGGCAGCGAAAGAGCTGGTCCCCAGAGCAGGAGGGGGGCAGGTACCTGCAAGTTAGGGCAGAAGAGCCTGCAGCCTGTGAGCGAGCAGAGAGACAGCCCCATGCCAGAGCCTTTCTGAAGAGTAAGCAAAGACTGAGAATCGGAACTTCATTCCAATAGAGAACTTCTGTCATCAGCTGACATCTAGAGGGGAAGAAAGACTGCAAACCACGGACTGCGAGAAAAATACTTATGACACATGTATCTAACAGAAGATACAGGTCCAGAATATGTAAATAACTCTTTAAATCAAAATAAAAAATACAAAAAATCTAAAGTTTGTATGAATACAAAGGATTCAATAGGAACTTCATAAAAGAGGATATCCAGTTGGTCCATAAGCATGTAAAAAAGATGCTCAATGTATTCAGTTATTAGGAAAATGCTTTACTGACATGCATGTGGTATGCAAGAGCTAAATTAAAAAATACATTGACAATATCAGGTGCGGGAGGATGTGGAGCGACTGAAACGCTCTTACACGTGTGTGTGGGGACATGTACTAGTACTACCACTTTGGAACCCTTTCAATATCTACTAAAATAAAATACAAACTCATACCCTAAGACCCAGCAACTCCATTCCTAGAAATAGAGTCAAGATTGCTGCCATCCATCAAAAGATATGGGCAAGCATATAGCTTTAAATACTTATAAGTGAAAATATTGTGTGTATATATATATATTTATTAATTTATTTATTTTTCTACTTTATTCATTATATCACCAACTTGGAAATAACCCAAATTGCAGTGTACATACACCATGGTATATCATATAGCAATGAAAAAGAGCAAACTACTGCTATACACAAAGAAGGTGAGTCTCGTATCGACAATGCAGAGCAAAAGGAGCCAGACACTAAAAAGTATACACTGCATGCCCACATTCCCATGAATGATGAGAGCAAGCAGAACAAATCCATGGTAACAGAGGTCAGGATAGAATTTACTTTCATGGGGGCAGGGGCAAAGAGGGTTCTGATTGGGAGGAGACACAAGGGCACCTTCTGTGGTGTTAAATTATAAATATTATTGACTTTCTGAAAAGCAATTTGGAAACGCAATCAAGTAAAAGCAGCCTGCCATACTATAGATTCCTTCGTAACTCTGGTTTTATGTTACAAAAAGATTTCACTTGGGCCACGTGAGCAGGAAGAGGCTGCAAGGGTCAGCTACGAGCTGGCAGAAGATGTTCACAACAGAGCTGAGGAATGACTTGTAGCCAGTTTCAAAGGTGCAAAGAAGGCAAAATGCTCTTTACGGAAGAGAATAACTAAATGGACAGTAAGCATAGGGAAAGTTGCTTAACTTCATTCCTCTTTAGGGTACAAGGTGATTGCCATGCACACCCATGTATGGACTGAGATTAAAAAGCCTGGCCATTCAACGGTGGGCAAGCATCCCGAGCGATGGCACTCTCCTGCACTGCTGAGGGAGCGCCAGGTGATGCAGCTGAATGCAAACCAGCAGCGTACACTAATGCTGCTCTTATCCCTGTCGATTAAGGCTCTGCCTGGCTGCTCTCCGAACCCAGTTGAATGAGAACAGGGAAAAGGACAGGGATCTTATCTGGTGAGGTCTGCCAGGCTTAGGAAACACTACTCCAAGAGTTGGAGTTGTTTCCTTAGGTTTCCAGCAATTTCCTTGTGCAATACCCTTCCATTATCTTGGCTTAATTAAAAGGGAAGAGGAAATAAATAGATCTATTGGACATCATGGTGACCACAGTTATTAACAACATGCTGAATGCTTGAAAATTGCTAAGAGAGTAGATTTTAAGTGTTCTCCCCCACACACAAAAAGAGACAAGGATGTGCTGTAATGCGTATGTTAAACAACTTGATTTAGCCATTCCACAACATATACATATATCAAAACATTATGTCGTACATGATAAATATGTACAATTTTTACTTGTCAACGTGTGTGTGTGTGTGTGTGGTACTGGGACTGAATCTAGGGGTGTTCTATCACTCTCACTGGGCTACACCCTTATTATTATTTTTTTTAATTTTAAGACAGGAACTTATCCAGGCTAGCCTCAAACTTGCAATCCTCCTGCCTCAGCCTCCCAAGTAGCTGGGATTATAGGCCTGAGCCACTGCACCTGGCAATTAAAACATTTTTAAAGGGAGGGAGGGAGGAAGGGGAATTGCCCATGCTCAGTTTGGAATATGGAGGAAGGCGAGAAATAGGTCTGCTAGTGGAAACGGCTGAGCCAGATGGAAACCCTGGGAAGGACCCTGGGAAGGACTCTGGGAGCTCTGGAGTGAGAGGGTGAGTCAGAATGGCTGGTAGTTTTCTCATGGTCCCCAAGGGAGGAGACAGAGAAAGCCACTCACCTCTTTCTACTGCTGCCCTCTCCCTTCCTAGATCTCAGCTACTGTGGGCAGCAGGGTTGACCTCTGTGCCCTGAACAGAGGTGTTTGGCAGCACTTCCCTCGTATGCCATATGCGTGAGCTGGTGCTGTAGGAACCGACCTGGGAGTCCAGCTCTGGAGGGGAGGAAGAAGGTGATGGAGGAGAGCGATGGGAGAAGGGGACAAAGTGACTGAAGGAGCAAAAAAGGCAGAAGCCCGTGGAAGCCGGAGCTCAGCCTCCCAGCTCTCTCGAGCCTTCCATCAGCATGTGATTCTGGCCACACACCGATACTTCCCATGGAAACTGGTCCCTGGATGCAAGACTCCAGGGTGCCATGGCAGCAGCAGACAGCAGAGGCATGGCTGGGGATTTGACATCTGCTCTGCAGCCCATGATTACAACTTCTCTCCCCTAAACACTGAGGACAGTAGTGATAAGTACCAGCCTTTGTGTGTCACTGTCAGAGTGCTTTTTATTCCTGGTTTGACATTTTTCTCGGGACATACAAAAAATGAATCTGCCACCCTAGACTTCCTGGGCCATGTGTCAAAGTTCCAAGTTTTCGCTATCTTATGGAGCGAACAAAGTATAACTTACAAGGAACCAGCCTCTTGCAAATGAAAGTTCTTTTTAAAAAGATATTGTTAAGCCAGACACAGTGGCACATGCCTATAATCCCAGTGGCTCGGGAGGCTGAGACAGGAGGATCACATTTTCAAAGCCAGCCTCAGCAACTAAGCCCTAAGCAACTTAGCAAGACCCTTGTCTCAAAATAAAAAATAAAAAGGGGGCTGGAGCAGTGGCTCAGTGGTTACAGTGCTTGCCTGGCATCCACAAGTATGCAAGTTCGGACCCCCAGCACCATGTACGCAACAAAGTGTTGGAGCAATGAAGACCACATGAAAAACTAAATAAAGTTGATTCTGTCTGTCTGTCTGTCTCTCTTTCTCACTGTCCTTCTCTCTTTAAAATAAAATATAAAGGGCTGGGGTTATGGCTCAGTGACTAAGTGTCCCCCGCACCAAAAAAAAAAAAAAAAAAAAAAAAAAAAGAAAAGAAAAGAGAAGAAAGATGCTGTTAAACTTAAACCCTATCCTCAGGCCTGGGTCTGTCCATTTGGCTTGGAGAATTGGGAGTGACTTTTCAACTTCATGTTCATTAATGTCACCATCCACCAGCATGTCTATATTAGGCACCTCCTGTGTGTAGAATGTTGTGTGTATCATAGAAGAGATGTGTATTAACTCATAAAAGATATTAGCAGAATAACCCAGATCTTGTCAAAAATCCCAAGATGCCATGCATTCATTCAAAAAATCTTTGTTGAGCCTCTGCTAGGTGCCTGGCACCACGTAGCTGTTAATGACACAAGAGCAGTGAAATAGAAACAGTCTCCGCCCCTGAGATGCTCAGAGCCCAGTGAGGAAGAAAGACTTTTTAAATCGATTTTTGTTGGTACTTTATAATTACACGTAACAGCGGGGTGGCTTGCGATACAATCATACATGCACAGAGCATCATTTGGTCTGTTTCATTCCCTGTACCTAAGGAAGGAAGATTTTTTTAAATTTATTTATTTTTTTATTCAGAAATTTATTTGTTGAACAATCAAACAAGCTTGCAATGAAATAATATAATATATATATATATATATGAATTCTGAAAATTAGATTTATCCCCAAGAGTCCCCCCCAATTACCCACCCTTAACCCTCCCCCCCCACTTCCCAATGCAACTCTACAAATGCCTTAGGTTGAATGACATTACACCTTATCCGATTTAAAACATGAGAAGAGACTAAGGAAGGAAGATTTTAACCCTTAAAAAATCACTCCTTTCCCCAACCCTAGAGGACACAATCATGCAGCAGAGGATAAGCAGGGACTCGCAGTGGGATATGAACTCCCTGCACTTTGACAGGGTCACTGACTGGGGGAAAAATAAGCAAATCAACAGAGGAAGCTGTGGCTGGTTGTCCCATCCTGCGTCACCTTTATCCTGCATCATAAAGGTGCCTATGGGGGCAGCTATGGCACCCTCCAAACCAAGAAGCCACTCTGGCATGACCGTGGTTGCGAGAGGCCTGTGCCCCCATGGTGGTGGGAACTCCTCAAGCTGACTCCAGAGAGGATGGAAAGGGGGGCTCAGGGCAGGTGGAGACCCTGGCCAAAGGCAAGAGGAATGTCGTGTTAGGTTCTCTCTCACCCTGACTCTCCAACTGAGTCTCCACTAAGAGCACAGCACAAGAATTCAGCGAGGGCCTCTCCCCGTCCATGAGAAGACAGAGGACAATGTACGTGGAGCAGCTGACCAGTTCACACTACACCTTCACACATGTGACTGCATTTGTTTCTCCTAGCGGCTTCTGATGAGGGCAAGGTAGGCCGTTTCACAGATGAGAGAACAGAGGCTTCTTTCTACGGGTTTACTAGCTTGCATACCATACCATGTGCTAAGTGGCAGAGGGGGGATTTGAACCCTGGTTCTTCCCACAGGTATAAATATTACTACTTGAATTTATATAGCTGAGACAATGACTGACACCCTCCCCACCCTGGCCACCAGGGAGCCCAGAACCTCCCAAGGCGAAGGTTTGCACCCAGTGTGGCAAATACCATAGCTCCCACAGGGAGGAATCTTGCATTTGTCAGGACACTTCACCAGGAAAGCTGTCTCCATGTTCCAAAGAGAAAACAGATGTCGCGGACAGGTTTTCAGTCTCTGACATTCAGTCCACTTTATGATTCTCTTCCAGAAGCAAAATAGGAGAGAGAGAGATTCCTGCGTGCCAGACAGGGCCATTTATATGTGCATGGAAAATACTGGCTGCCTCTACCATGTGGTTCTAGAACTGGGGTCAGCAAACTTTCTGTAAAGGGACAGAGAGTAACGTTGTAGGCTTTGGGGACCATATGTGATATCTGTTACAACTGTTTAACTCTGCCCTTGAGGTGTGAAAGCAGACCCGAACAGTGTGTAAAGGAACAGGCACGGTTGCATTCCAATAAAAGTTTATAAACACTGAAATGCATATCTCATATAATTTTTACAAAAAAATTTTCTTTCATTGATTTTTTGTGAACTTTAAAAAACATAAACACCATTCTTAGCTTATGGATCATTACAAAACAGGTGTTGGGCCAGGTTTGACCCTCAGATGGTAGTTTACTGACCTCCTATTCTAGAAAAACAAAGAGGTCTCTCAGTCCCAAATAGTTTCCCTTCAGATACTTGGAATTCCACTATCTGTATTTCCTTTTGGATTAAACTGTATTTCTCCAGACTTTTCTTTTAAGAAGAAGGCATCCTGGGAGGGAGGAGCATGTTAAATTCCTCATGCCTTCATTTGAGAAGCTGATTAATTGAGTTGGACGGGAGGTGCACGGGGACCAGGCTCTTTGTCTGTTTTGTTCAGTGTTAAGTTCATGGTCGTGCGCCTGGGCAATGCAGGATTGTATACATTCTCTATAAATACTCAATGAATGAATGAATGAGCTTCACCTTCTAACCCGAGCTACCAACAGGGGCAGCTGAGAGAGAAGAGTGAAAGCAAGGGGTGCTGGGTAAGTAGCACAGTGACAAAGGTAAAGTGACCACTTAGCCACATTCCTTCAGGCCATGGGCCTGGGCGGTGCAGAGGTCTGCTGGTGCTTCAGGAAGCCATAGGGCCTGGAAGAGGCAGGATGTGGGGTGTGCCAGTGCCCTTGGAGCTTTGGAAGGGACCCAGCGGCTGCTTACTGTGCCTGGAGAAGTGGCACCAAGGCCCAATAGACTCAGCCGATCAATTTCAATGGAGTGGCATGGTCCCTGCCAAGGAAAACATGAGGACTTGACAAGATTTGGCAAGTCCTTCAGACATGCATTTGTGCAGTGTAAAGTTAGAAGGGCCTTTTGGGGCAAATCTGAACAGACTGTAGAAAGAGGGACATCAAAGCCACACCCTCTGCAGGGAGGTGCCAAGGAAAGGCTAACAGGGGGCCGAAAATGAAGATAGCCAGCACACTCCTAAACTGGTCACACATTTTTCCTGCGACAGACACATCACAAAATGTTGACAGACTGAATAAATGCAGTGGATTTATTGAAAATAATGTTTGTGATTGTGACTGCAATGAAGAATATCAACCAGGCTGCTTTCAAGGCAGGAAGGTACTTAGAGATGAGCTGGCCTAGCAAAGGGGCTCTAACCTTCACGTCTCACCCGGAGTTTTCATTGTGAAGAGCAAGACTGACAACCAGCCAGCCACTAATCTAATCCTCGTCTCTTGCACATGGACATTTAGATTTGACTTGGTGATTCCCCATATTGTACAGAGATGGATCAAATCAACCGCTTTATCTCTGGTTAGATAAGTCAAGCAGGGGCCCTGTAAGCCTTCTAGATTAAAATCTCCACATACCTGGCCCAGGAATCCCAGGGTGGGGAGGAAGCATGGGGACAAACTGAGCTCCCTACTGGACCTGGGGTCTGTGCCTGCACCAGTGGAGGCTGACATTTGGGGCCCAGGTGAGAAACAGCTTCAGGGAAGGCCTGTAATGAATTACAGACACACATGTTGAGAATCTCTTCCTTAAGACATGCACAGTGGCAAGGCGTCACAACAGCCCGCTAGGCCTGGGATCTGATCCTGGACTTTCATCTTACTCGCTGACTTGAAGTTATTTAACCTCACCATAGCTTGATTTCATCTGCTGTAAAATAGAAGTAATATTTACAGAACCATTCCCAGTATTGAATAAAACCATTTCCCTTGCTCCTAATTAGCAGGACTTCCATTCCCCGTTGCCCAGCCTCCACAAGGAAACAGGGCCCTCTCATATCAGCTGACATCATCTGCTGCTCAAACCCATCCGCCCAAGGTCCCCAGCAGATATCCAGTTGGGTATGGCCCAAAGTGGCAATCCACTCTCATGAAATTTCTCCAGTCTCAACTTGAATGTAGACATTCTCTCCAATTTTGCATTTTACTCCATAAAATGTTTCAGTGTATCAAGACTTATATATTCGTTCCCCCAGAATCTATGAGGACCTTCAGAGCTCTGAGAAGAAAAGCATTCTCCCTGCACACATATCAGACTAACATCACACCTGCTTATGGCCACTCAGTGGGTCAGGGGAAGGGGCTTCGTCTCAGACCACCAGGGAGGACTCCATGAAGACAGCAAGGTTTGGGCTGGCCTGGGACGCTCTGGACACATGGAAAGAAGGAGGAAATGTCATGCACAAAGATCTGGGCATGCGGGACACAAACGAGACTCAATAAACCACAAAGAAACCTTGTTCCAGAAACCAGGAACTAGGGTTCTTTCTCACCTGCAAGTCACTAATCTTTTGTCTCATTCCAGTAAAACCAGATCCCACAGGAGCCAGATTTGCTGTCCCAGGGCCATCAGTCACCTTCAGCAGCCCTAAGTCTCTTCTTTCCCTCCTCCCTCACCCCTTACTTTCCATCTGGACAGGAGGCCCTGTGCAAGCTTGGCTGGCGCCAGGCACTGCTTACGTGCCTCCCTCAGGACCCACGGTCATTAAGAAACTCTCCTAACTAGCACTTCGGCCCCAAAGCAACAGGCCTTCCCTACCCTCTCACAGCCAGCCTTGAGGGCCCCCGCCCCCATCCCGGGCCAGCCACCTTCAGCTGTGGGAACTGTCCAGCTTCCCTCCCTCTTCACTTCCTTCCTCCCTGAAGTTTCCTTCCTGGAAGTCTTAATGAGGGCTCAAAGCCAAAGAGAAGATAAATTATAGCGCTCAACCGTTCTGCTACGTGAAGTGTAAGCTGCCTCAGCATGCTGAGCTAACGCGCTTCTTATCCCCAGGCGGCTCCATTTTTCTCTTCCTAATCATAGCCGTGTTCCTTCAGGCCCAAGTGGAGACATTCAGGAAGCAAAGCAAGGGACCATCAGTTGGGGCTCTCACAACACCTGCCTCCCATTGGTGGCACATCCACCAACTACCACTGAAGAAGGCTGCATCGGGACTCGCTGGCACAGAGGTGCGTAGAAGGGCCCCTTGGGCTCACTGCGTCCTTAGAGTTATTTCTTGATGTTTGTTCTGCATCTTAAAGTGACCACCCAAGCCTCTGAGATGTCGCTGCAAGGAGAAAAAGGCAAGTGGACATGTTTTTCTGTGTATTCCAAAGCGGGTAATGTAGAAGGATCTGTGTCCACTTGGTCCCTACAGCACTGAGTGTGTTATAGGCCTCAGTAATGCTGACGGGACTTACTGGTTCCAGCAACATATTTAGATGACTGGTCCTATTCCACACAGACACCAGCTTGGAACATCAGAATCAAAGCAGCAGTTATTGGATTTGGAGAGAATGAGAATGCTACAGGACAGAATACAGTGGTATTACAGACTAGACATGAAACAGGGAGAGAAGCCTTCGGGTTGATGCAGATATTGCAGCCTAGCTGCTCATGTGTAGAATGGGATGTATGGATGTTAGCCGCTCATCTGTAGAATGGGATGTATGGACGTTAGCCGCTCATCTGTAGAATGGGATGTATGGACGTTAGCCGCTCATCTGTAGAATGGGGATGTATGGACGTTAGCTGCTCATCTGTAGAATGGGGATGTATTGCTGAGCTGTGGAATGGTTCAACAAAGGTGACACTTAGCAAAGGGTTCAGCATATCTAGTAAATTTATAATCCTAACTGTTACTTCTTCCTCTCTTTGCTTGGTTATCAAATTCAAGAGTGACTCCTCTGGGAGCTTAGGAGAGAAAGATGTGCCCATTTATGACAGTGGAAAGTCAAATTATGAAATTCACTCTTCCTCAGTGTAACCCTGTTGGAAAATGCAAAGAACTTAGTGGAATTTTGGGGTAGATTTTCACAGCTGTTTCCGTGCATAAATGGAGGTAGCTATTTCTGTAGGTGGCCCATGCTCTGCCCCCTGAGGTTGTGGATGGTGCCCTGCATAGTCCCCTCCCAAGCCATGCCTGGGTGTCTTGGCAGTCACAAGACGCTAGGCCACATAGAACCTGGGGTTGCCAACACATGAGGCCTTTCTGGGGCTCTGAGCCTCTGACCAACTAGCAGCATAACAAACATAGAGTGGCTTCCAAAGCCTTCTTAGGGCTTTGAGGAGGAGCTGGAGATGCTTAAAGAGGTCAAAAGTAGCACAGTGCTCGTGGAGTCCCTCTCCCTTGACTGACTATAAGGTGGGCTTTGAGGAGGAGCTGGAGGTGCTTAAAGAGGACAGGTAGCACAGTGCTCGTGGAATCCCTCCCCCATCACAGTGGATGGCACCCACACTGTCATACCTTCTCCACTCACAGCAGCTAGCAGCTCCTCTCAGGAGAAGCAATTTGACCTGATGCCAGGATCTTCCATCCACAGGGAGAGGGCAGACCTGATTCTGGATCTAATCCAAAACTACACTGGGGAGAATTTGTTCAATATCTATTTAGCTTTGACCACCCTGTGGAACATCAAGAACACATCAAAGGGGGCTGGAGCGGTGGCTCGGCGGTTACAGCGCTTGTCTGGCATGCGCGAGGACCTGGGTTCGAACCCCAGCACCACGTACACAACACAGCGTCAGAGCAATGAAAGCCACGTGAAAAACTAAATAAAATTGGTTCCTTCTTTCTCTTGCACTGTCCCTCTCTTTCTTTAAAAAAACAAAAACAAAAGAAAGAACATATCAACAGACCAATGAGGTTTCAGCCAAACAGGTTATGTCCCGGAGAAGGGAAGAACTGAAGAATTTTGTAGAATCAAGCCTGTTTCTTAGGGTGAGGGTACCTTTATTTAAACAGTATCTTCATCCCAGAAAGCTGGTACATCACCAGACTGTGTCTCCAAGGAAGGAGAACAGGAGTAAGGACGTGAACGGTTTTGGGGTAGTGAAATAACACACTACTGTGTGGGATCACACAGCACAGCAAAGCCATAGGGGAAGAAGAGAAGCTGCAAGGGGAGTTGGTTTTCTTATTTCTAGTTTACCATTCTCCCTGGCAGATGTATGTATTTTTTTTTAACCATTAAATTTAGTCTTTAAATTTCAGTCCAAGACAAGGCTGCATGGGTCTTAAAGATGAAGCTCACACTTATCAACAACCAATTTCTCCCTGGTTAGCCTCTTGGGTCCTTTGCCTCCAGCTTCCTGTGGCAGCCACAGCACCATCCATAGCCAGAGCAGTCCCACCACCATGTTCTCTGCTCACTCTTCTTCCGGCAGAGCCAGGCTCCCACCTTCAGCAGGATTCTCAGTGCTGTTCAAGCGCTGTAATTCTCTCCCACTCGACTTTCCATCCCTGTTCCTGCCTGCCTCACATCTCCAAGCCACCATTCTTCCATGGCCTGCACCCCTCACCCTCAGCACACGGTCTTGCTGTGCTTCCCTGAGGGGACACCAGTGCTCCTGCCTCCTCTTGCTTGCGCCTCAGTGGTTCCAGGGCCCATCACCCCTTCTTTCCACTGCATTCCAACCCCTCCCCATAATCTTGCTCTATCAGAGAGGCCCCTTTCTGGTTGCCTTTTCAGTCTCTCCCTCTCTTCTGATTCCTGTTTGACTATGGTCCAAGGGCCTGTCACCCAAGGAAACTGCCCTTGAATGCATCACTGTGACATTTCTTGAAAGCCATGCCCAACATCCCTTCTTGCTGCCTCTGCCTCTCACAGTCCTGCAGCTTCCCTTCCCTCAGACTGTTCTCTCGGGCACAGGCATTGTCCTCTGTTGCTGAGCCCGAGCTGCTCCCCCTTTCTTGGGTCTCCTTGAAACAGAACTATGTTCCCGTCTTCTGGGGACTCTCCTCCCTTTTCTTGGCTCATCCTCCAAGCCTACTTTTCCCTTTCGTCTGTTGAACTGACTCTTCTTGATGTTGGCATTCCTCAGAGTTCTGCCTTCCTCCCATTTTGGTCCATTTCTCCTACTGTCCCCATTGAAAGTCACCACCAGGAACTGCGTCATGTATCCAATTGGAACCGTGTGGTTTTTTTTTTCTCCCTCCCCCAAACCCACTTCTTTCTTGGATTTCCCTGTCTCCATCATGGCCATGGTCATCTTTCCAGGCACCCAGAAGTTGGACTACTGGCTGGTGCCACGTCCACTGGCTCCTCCACATTCATCCCTTGCCTCCAGGCTCACTGCCCCTTGCCTTGCTGCTCTCCTCCTGTCTGACCTGGGCCACTGAGGTAGCCTCTGGCCTGGCCCCCTCCAGTGCCTTCCTTCCCCAGCCTGTCCTTTTAGATGGGTCACAGGGTCTGTGAATGAATACACCAGTGGGTCCCTCACCCACATACCCCATCCTCCAACACCCTTAAGGGGTGCCTGTGGTTTGCAAAATAAAGCATTGCTTTTGTAGCCTGCTGATGGAGACCCTCAGTGTGGCCCTATGTTCATTCTTCAATTTCATTTCCCATCACTTTTCCAATCCCCAACACTCTCGCACTCTCTGCACCCACCCCACCCCCACCTCTCTGTCTCTCTCCTCCATTCCTTACCTTGGAACATCCTTTTCCCCTTTTGAAATCCTGCTAATCTTTCAATGCTCACCTCTTCTGTGAAGCTCTCCCTTGGTCCTCCTGGCGCAGCCCGCTTTCATGTTTGAAGTCGCAGAACGCTCTGTTTGTGACTCCTTTCCAGCCTTGAGAGGGCAGCCCATGCCTGGACCCTGAAAGAACCTAGCGACGCGGCAGGCTCTCAATGAGAGCTCATCATTTGCTGCATGAGTGAGTGAAGGGTTCCACTGTCACGTGGGGAGCCACTGTGGTACTAGTGGCAGGCTGAGTGTTTTCACATCTTTCTTTTAGCTTCATCAGGATCCCAGCCCAGGCTCAGGCAAGGCCCACACGGGGGACCCCCCCCACACACATTTCCTCACTATCTGTTCATTTTCCTTCTGGGGCATGGACTTCTGGACCCCTTTGTCCTGGCTGAGGTTGAGTCTTTACTTGTTCCATAAATCTATTAGCTGTTGTTTCATCAAGGACCTTTCTACTTCCTCATAGGGCCACCATGAAGCTGTCTGTTGGCTCTGATGCTGGTCCCCTGCTACTTCTTTGCCCTCTGCCCTTCCAAGATCTCCTTCCTACCATTCAGGTATCAACTGCTTCCAGTTCTCTCTCCCTCCCTGTTGTGATGCCTTGGCTTGGCCCTGCATTCACACCTCAGTGGTCATCCATCCCACGTGTCCCCTTCCCATGCTCTTGTGCTTCCAAGCCTCCTCTCTAATGAAGAAACAAAAGGCTTTGTCCTGCATTCAAGGCAGTGGACTTGGGCTATGGGCAGGAGGGTTGTGAGATCCTTCCTCGTGTTCCTGGAGTCCCAGAAGCTCCTCTGTCCTCCACTGCCACGAATTCAGGGAGGTCGGACCTCACAGAAGCCCTTCCCTTAGCCCTATCCTGGGAAGCAGCAAGAGAGGCCAGGAGGGCAGGACAGCTTGTGATTCCGGCCTGCTGGATGGGGTGAGTCAGCATTCATGTGGTTGGCCTTCTGGCTCCTCTCCACCAGCCTGGGGTGAAAATGCTGAGTTGCACACCCTGTGGGCAGCCGCTGCTCCCCCGTTATGCCCCAGCTCCACAGGCCCCAGACAGCCTGTGGGCCTCATACCCACTCTGGCCTTTGATGAGGGGGCCCAGCAGGCTCCAGAGCAACCACCGGCCAGGAAACCATCCCTCTAGTGGTCAGATGAAGCAGGCCTTCAGAGAAGGGGCAGAGGTACAGGCCTCAGTCTAGTGCCCCTACCTGCACGGGGGCCTCTTTTCCTGGCTGTAGGGGAAATGAAGCCAGCACAGATCCCACTGGCCTATCCAGGTTTCATTCATGACCCTTCTAGAAGCACGAGGCTGGATGGCCGCCTTCTTTGCCATGGCTTAAAAAGGTTTGCACAGTGCAAGGTTGGATATGTAATAGCTGTTCTCTATTTTCTATGAGAAAATTCATTCAAAAATAAATTTAGCTAAGGGAGAAAAGTTTTTAAAAAAAGAAAAAAAGAAGAAGATGACGAAGGAAGACAGAGGGACAGATTTTCTTGTTGACTGGATGCCAGGGATTGAAACATTGAGGCAGCCAGTCCCTTTGGAGGGGAGACAGCTGCAACTTTTCAGGTGGAAAGTCAGCGAATTTCCACAGGCCCGCCTGCCAGAGACCACAAAACGGTTTCAAACAACGGCTCGCTTCATGATATTTGTGTGTGAGTGTGTTTTCTTAGAAAAAGGCAAAGGTTGGGGGTGGGCACAGGGGTTGCTGAAGTGTCCTCACATGGCCGGCAGAGTGGGCAGGGGCGCGCTGAGCAGATTAATGAAAATGTTTCCCTGGCACGAGGGGCTTGATTGCCCACTGCGAAATTGCTTGCAGATTCGAAAACAGCATGTTTCGTTTCAAACTCATTCTCTTGCCCTACATTAGCACTTGTCAATGCAACCATTAAGCAGAGGCAGTGCCGAAATTCAATTACAAAACCATTTATTTTATTGAAAGAAAAATAAACCCAAGCTACCTCAAATGCATTAGGTAGGTTCAAAACATGTTCAGCTGATAACACCCAAGGGGAGGGAGGAATAAATGCGTCTTTCATGTGCAGTGGGGACTCGATATTAGAAACAGCTGCCTATGGGTCAGTCTTTAAGTTCAATTATGAATTAAAAAACAACTGATTTAATGAAGGGGCGTTTTATATCTGCAGTTACTGGGCAGAAGTATCCTTTCTTCTCTTTCCATTTCTGCCTCCCTTTTTACGTGTTCAAATTAAAAAATGCTAACGAGGCAAACAGAACTTTTTATTGAATGGGTTTCCCGCCCCATCCACCGTCCACCCCCATCTCAGGCTTGTCTTTTGTTCTCTTAATAGTGGAAGAATGCAGGGGCTGTGGTATTAAAGGAAGTCACAAAAATGTGCTAAACACATCAAAAAGTCTCCAATCTGTGTCTTATTTATGCCTTCTTCCCCTCTCCCCTGAGTGTGTCTTCTACACAGTTGGAAAGCTGGCTGGGGAAGGCTGTGGTGAAATTCTAGATTTGGGTCAAGTGGTGGGCTGATGTCATGTTGGAGGCCACCTCTCCTTAGCACTAACGGGTTGCCAATAACAAGTCTGTTTTACTATTCTGTTGGAAAGGGGGGAAAAGAGTTATAACCTTAGTGGTTTGGACTGATTTGTCAGTTTAACCCCCCCCTTCCCTGTCCGTCTGAGATGTCTACCCACAATTTCTTACAGATATCAAGGAGGAATCTGGAAAGGGAAGATCTTTTTTTTTTAAATTATTTTAATTTCCCTCGTGACAATATGAATCTCTAAGATTTCAGAGGCATCATTTGATCATTTGCCAGGAGAAACCGAGGAACAGGAAGTGGCCATTGCAGAACCACTGCCAGCGTGCCTGTGTGTGGATGACTTACATCACGGTCTTCACTGCTCTGAGACCCTCCAGGAGTGAAGCCTGAGCAGCCAGGTGGTCTTGGTGGCTTGCATCACTGCCTCTGATCCAGCACCCTGTTCTGTTCTTGACACGTGCTCCTCATGCCAAAGACCGGACAGTCGGAGGCAGGAAAAACACATTCAGAAACAGAGAAACCCACCACTCCAGGCAGCCAGCCCTTCACCAACTGATTTTAGATAATCACTTGCTTGGCAAAAAGGAAAGAGGGTAGGAGGAACTAGGATGAGAAAGTTGGGGAGAGGCATTTGGGTCATATTTAATATTCTTGCAAATGGAGGAAGCCCCAGAAGATCCAGAGTAGAGTGGCCCTCCATCCTGTTATCACAAGTGCACCAGTGGAGAAAATAGCAAAGCACTACAAACATCCCCACAAGGGGACGAGAAGGTGACACCCCACACTGACCCAGTCCTAAGAGATGAGAGGAGAAAATAATAAGGGGGCGGGGATGGTGGGAAGAAAGAGCTAGATGGGTTAAGGTACTGTTACTGAAAGAATTTCCACTGGGTACATGCTCTAGATTTAGTGAGCGTCACATCCCACTGAAAAGGGCACAATGACATCATGTGCTTCTGTGGATGCCCCTCCCTATCCAGGGCTTGTAATGAGTGAAGGCACTCTTCTTGCTTCCAGCTCCTGTGAAGTATACATTTTCTAATTATGTCATCTGTCCTGGCCTGCATTTTAGGCAGAAGACTTCCAAAATGTATCCTAGTTTTAGAAACAGCAATTTAAAAAAAATAAAATAAGGCAACTTTATTGTTCAAGCATGACTTCTTTTCTCTTATTTTCATCTTCATGAGTGAGAAATTCTCACAAAACAGAGGGCTTTCCTCTCCTAGGGGTTAGGTTGGCAAAGTGGATAGGGCAGGCAATCAGTGGCCTAGAAGCACAGGGAAGGAAAGGTGGAATGAGCTCGTGTGCACAGGGGCCTGTGGGGTGGGGATGGAAGTCCCAGCCCAGACATGTGCATAGCAGAGTGTGCTTGGGAACAGGGGAGCTGGATGTGTTACCCAGAGCACCACTCTCGGAGGCAAACCCAGTCCTCCCTCTGGAGCAGCAGAATCTATAGCAAGATCATGAGGGGACTTTCTTTCAGGTGGGCTAGTAGCAACTGGGGTACGCTCTTCCAATAGGGCTTTCTCACCCTCCAGTCATCCTTCACCCTCATTCATCTCACTGCTTTGTGATAAGCAGAGTTGATAACACAACTCATTTGGTTAATAGCCATTTATCAACATGCAAATCATTGAATACCTACTGTATGCTGGGTACTTCACTTGCATTGTAAGAGCAGTCAAGATGAGAACAGTTGTTTAATCATGGGAGGTGAAGTGTTGTGCCCAGTTTACGAATCCCCCAAAGGCCACCAGGGAGCTGTCTCCGATGCAAAAGCAAGAGGGCCTTTATTGCAAGCTGGAGCTTGGACTCGCAGCATTCACTGACGCAGCAGGTACTATCTGAGAGCCCGAACCTTGATTCAGCAGGATTTTTATGAGCCCCACAGTAGAGCGGGAAATTTGAACAAAGCAAAGTACACGATTGGCTGATCTTTCAACATATATGGTTTGGCATGTTCCCATTGGCTTAGGGTACCCAGGTCTTATCATATTGACATAGATGGTTTGGAATGTTAGGCATTGGCTTCTCAGCTCCCGATCGGTTGTTTGCCAAAGGCCAGTCTTAATCTTGACTTATGTGGTATGCTCATTGTTTTAGTGGCCTTCCTGGAATCGGTTATCTGAGCTCCAGGAAATAGAAACCTAGGCCTGAAATCTTTTTTGCCCTAAACATAGCCTGTCATGGCCGTGGTTCGGCTCCCTTTTCAGAAGCAGGAGGATTGCAAGTTCAAAGCCAGTCTCAGCAACTTAGCAAGGCCCTAAGAAACTCAGTGAGAGTCTGTCTCAAAATACAATATATAAAAAGGGCTGGGGATGTGGCTCTGTGGTTAAGTGACCCTGGGTTCAATCCCCAGTACCAAAAAATAAATAAATAAAAAGTCCAACATTAATAAATCTTATCATTGTGGATGTCTAATGTACTTTAAAACCTGAGTTGTGGCCTCAAGCTTAAATGGAAAACTGACCTGGTGAAATATGCATCCTCTTAGTGAATGACTGAGTAAACTGGAAGATTGGTCAATAAAAATTATCCAATTTAGGGGCTGGAGCGGTGGTGCGGCAGTTGCGGTGCTTGCCCGGCATGCACAGGTACACGGGTTCAAACCCCAGCACCCATGTACACAACTAGGTGTCAGAGCAATGAAAGCCACGAGAAAAACTCAATAAAAATGTATTCTGTCTCTCTCTCACTGTCCTTTTTTCTTTAAAAAAAAGAAAAAGAAATTATCCAATTTAAAACAAGTGAGAAAAAAGATTTAAAAACAAAGAACTTTTAGGTACATGTGGGACGATATCCAAAGTTATGCAGTTAATTAGAGTTCCAGATGGAAAGGACAGAAGTAATACGACAGGAAATATATTTGAGAAAATATTGGCTGAAAAATTCCTAAATTTGTTGAAAGATATACTTTACAGATCCAAAAGCACAGTGAATCCAAAATAGGATGATTATGAATAAAATATCATCTAGGTACATTATAATTAAACTGTCAAAAACTAAAGATAAGGAGAAATTCTTGCAGATAGAGAAAAATCATTAGACACAGGGTGCTGGTGCTTCAGATGGCTGTGAACTCACAGTGGGGGTGGGGTGACCAATTAATACCGTGTCAGGGTTTCTGCATTTTTCTTTGTTTTTAGAGAGTGAGTCAGAATCAATTTTATTTATTTTTTCCATCTGGCCTTTGTTTCTCTGACACTTAATTGTGTATGGGGTGCTGGGGTTCAAACCTGGGTCCTCATGCATGCCAGACAAGCGCTCTGAGCCACTCCAGCCCTGGGTTTCTGCATTTTATGTAACAACCAAAATACAATGTTAACTCTTAGTACACTGTGGAAAAAATCTAAGGATGTTTATTGCAATTACCAGATCAATCACTTAGAAAGGAAAGCAAAGTGGTATAGCTAAAAAGAGAGAAAGAGAGCGAGAATGAGAAAGAGTTAACTCTATTTATTTTTTCATCTGGCTTTGTTTGTCCACCACTTAGTTGTGTATATGGTGCAGGGGATCAAACTAGGTCCTTGAAGATGCCAGGCAAGTGCTCCACCACTGAGTCACCACTACAGCCCTAAAGAATAAATTGATATAATATTGTAAAACATATTCAGTAGTCCAAAGGAATGTAGGAAAGGGAGATCAGAGGAACTAAAACCAGAGGGTATAACAGAAAAGAGGTACAATAATAATGTAATCATATCAATAATTATATTAAATGTCAATGAGCAAAATATTCCAATTAAAGGACAGAGATCACCTGAACAGATTTCTATTTTAAAAGCAGGACCCAATAATATGCTGACCAGAGAGATTAACTTTAAATATAAAGAAACAATTAATAAGGAAGACATAACAATCATTAATATGTACGTGCCTAAGAAAATACATTAAGCAAAAGTTGTAAAAATAAAAGGAGAGGGGTTGGGGATTCAGCTCAGTGGCAGAGCGCTTGCCTAGCACGCGCAAGGCCCCGAGTTTGGCCCTCAGCCCTGAAAAAAAAAAAAAGAAAAGAAGAAGAAGAGAAACAGAAAACATTATGATTGTAGTAGGTTATTTGCATGCCTCTACTATGCCATTGATAGGATACGAAACAAAAAATTTAATCAAGTCATAGACGATCTCTGCAACTTTATCAACACTTTAACTGAATTGAAATGTATAGAACGCTATACCTGACAAGTGAAGCATATGCCTTCTTTCCAATTGCACAAACTCACCAAGAGAGACCAGATCCTCGGCTATGAGTCCTAATAAAAGAATTGAAATAATAATGGCGTACATCCTATGAAAACAATATGCTGGGCACCATACCAGCTGCTAATGCTTTGAAAGGAATAGATAGGGCATTGTGAAAGGTTTTGATAGCTGAGATTCTCGAGGCAGGAAAGCTCTCTAGAACAAAAAAAGAAACAGAAAATATTATAATTAAAGAGGGATATTTGAATATCCCCTTCTCAATAAAAATAAGATATCTCAGGGAAATCCAATATTACCAAATAAAACATACATGTGTAAGCAACCCATGAGTGAAAGAAAAAAAAATCACAGAGAAGTTATAAAATATTTAAAACTTGATAGTGAAAACACAGTGAAAATTGCGCAATGCAGCTAAAACTTATTAAAGAGAATTTTATGGCTTGGATTCTTTTATTAGAAAAGAAGAAAGATCTGGGGCTGGTTCAGTGGATGGGTGGTTACGGTGCTCACCTGGCATGCGCCAGTACATGAGTTCAAATCCCAGCACCACATACATACACAACAGAGTATCGGAGCAATGAAAGTCACATGAAAAACTAAATAAAAATTGCTTCTCTTTCTCTCTCTCTCTCTCACTGTCCCTCTTTCTTAAAAAAAAAAGAAAGAAGATTTAAAGCCAGTGACTTAAATCCAAATTCAAAGTAAATCAAAGTAAGTAGAAAAAACAATAAAGAGCAGAAATCATTTTAATAAGAAACAGATAAGCAATAAAAAATTTGCAAATTTGCAAAGTTGATAGTTGTTTCTTTCCAAATAACATCAACAATAGTAAAGAAGGTAAATTTTGTTAGACTGCTGAAGAAAAGTGGAGAAAACAGATGAACAATATCAGGAATGAAGAGAAGCTATCAGTGTAAGGAAAGAGGAGAATGAAGGAAATAAAGAGAGGAGAGCGGTTCAACAGTAACACAGGTTTACTTAGGAGAAACCTGCGGAAGGGGGCCCAGTGGAGTCTGGGACCCACCTGCCGCTTAGGACCTGGGGTAGATATAGAGGGAATGAGGGGGGAGGGGGCCAAGCTTTTCTGGTTAAAATGGAAATTTCGGTAGACTGATTTTTCTGATATGGGCCAGGAGATTTCTGATAAGAGTCAGTAGATTTCAAAACAGTGAGTACGGGGTTTGCTGTCTGGCTTACAAGAGTCATTTCTGGTAATTTTCCATATCAATCACTCCAGACTCTAAAGGAATATAATGTATTGGGTGAATGGTTTCAAGTTTTTATCCAGTTAGTGTATAAATAGATATTAATTTTGCCTAGGAAAAAGATTCCCTGGTTATAACTGAAGCAGTCAGAGAGGTGAAAGGGATGTTAGAGGGGAAGGAAATGGATAAAGAAAGGAGTGTTGTGGGGGGCTAAGGTGGGTGTTAAAATGAATGGAGGCATTGGATTGGGTTAAGATGCTCCTGCCAAGAATAGGAGTCAGTCATCTACTCATGAGCGGGGACTTCCATTCAGGCAGCCAAAAACAGAAAATGCTTTAGCCTAGGGTTTTACTCTGTGGTGGTTGGATCCCATTCTCCAAGATCCTCATTTCTATCTGCCTACAGGTAATCTATCTCCTGCTTCAATTCCCCCTGAAGAGGTCCTTGTCCTTTGCTGTGGGGAGGGGGATAGGGCGATGACTATTCTGGCTTCTTCTTGCAGGCAGTGGGCATTGGCTGTGGCAGTCAGGGAAACTCTCCAGAGGGTCTATCTATGAGGCCTCAGTAGAAGTTGAGAGGCAGCTCTGTGGAGGGTCATATTTCCATGGCCACCTGGTGCTGAATGGACTCTAGGCATCTTGTGCATCAGGGCAGTCTAGAGGTCCATGATGGTGGCAGGTGGCAGGTGACTGGACATGCTGTACACTGGGAAAGGATCATGCTAGAACAATGAATAATGCAACAAAACATTATGTTCTGCAAGCAGTTAGTGTAAAACTATCAGTGTTATCAGCCAGCCTTTGAAGACCATGAAGATAGTAACTTACTAGAGATTAGGGTGTGGTCTGACATGTCATTTACTTGTGAGTGGAGGCCATTCATAGCTTTAGAAAACTTAGCAGTGGTGCTAGAAACAAATTTAAGTTTCATAGTGGCACAGGTGTCCCCTTTTGAGTTGGGGAATGCCATCTGATGTCTATAATGTAGCTTTTTCTTGGTGTTACATCTGTGTTAGCAGAAGAGTCCCTTTAGTGTGTCACTCAGGACTCTTTTCTGCCAAATAAACCTGTGTTACTGTTGAGCCACCTCTCTCTTTTCTCTTTATTTCCTTCATTTGCCTCTTTCCTTATAATCATTACAGATTTTACAGACCTTAAAAAATAAGAGAGAACGTAAGAATGTTCTAAAGAACTTTATAACAGTTCTTTTTTTATAAAATTAATAAAATAGACATTTTACATACTAGTATGCACATCAGTAATATTTACACAATATGAAACAGGAAACCTAAATTCCAAACCACAGGTATTTTCACAGATCTATTTTATCCAACATTCAAGGAAGAAATAACACCAAACTCTTTGAAAAAAAAAATAGAGAATACCAGAATATACTTTCCAATTGTATTTATACTACCACCAAAATTCTAATACTAAGACAGGACAAAGACATTAAAAAGGAATATCACAGACCAACATTCCCTCATGATCATACATACAAAATCTTTTTTTTTTAAGAGAGAGGGAGAGTGAGAGAGAGAGAATCAATTTTATTTAGTTTTCCATGTGGCCTTCATTGCTCTGAGACTTCGCTGCGTACGTGGTGCTGGGGTTTGAATCTGTGTACTTGCGCATGCCAGGCAAGTGCCATAACTGCTGATCCACCACTCCAGTCCCATACAAAATCTTTAACAAGATATTATCAGATTATATCAAAAATATATTAAAAAGATTAAGAAATCATGTCATGACCAAGGATTATTTATCCCAGGAATGCAAAGTTTGTTTAATGTTTAAAAATCAACCAATATAGGGGCTGGAGTGGTGGCTCTGTGGTTATGGCGCTTGCCCAGCATGCATGAGTACACAGGTTCGAACACTAGCACCACATACACAACAAAGTGTTGGAGCAACAAAGGTCACATGAAAAACTAAATAAAAATTGCTTCTCTCTTTCCCTCTCTCTCACACTGTCCCTCTTTCTTAAAAAAAAATTTTAAAAAAATCAACCAATATAGTTCACCACATTAACAGAATAAGGAGAAAAAACAATCATTTCAGTAAATGTAGAAAAAGCGCTTGACAAAATTTAACATATATTCATGACAAAAACTGTCAGCATTCTGGCAAGGAACTCTGCCTGTCTGATGAAGGGCATCTTTTATTATGAAATATCGATCTCCGAAGTTTTCCTTGCAAGTTTGAAAATAAGGCAAAGATGCCCACTCTCACCACTTCCATTCAACATTGTACTGGTGGTCCTAATTATTGCACTAAGGTAAGAAAAAGAAATAAAAGTTTTAAAGATTGAAAAGAAAGAAGTAAAAGTGTCTCTATCTGTAAATGACATAATTTCTTATGTAGAAAATTCTACAAAACTACTATTAGAATGAATGAGTTTAGTAAGATCATATGTTGCAAGGTAACATACAAAATAATTTCATATATTTTAGACTTGTAACAATCTAAGTGAAACTGAAGAAATTACTTTATAAAAGTGACAAGAATACTTATAAATTCAATGGAAGATATGCAAGACATAAACACTGAGAACTATAGAATGCTGCTGGGGAAAAGCAAAGGAGACATAAATTCCAGAGATATATACTGTACGGATGGATTAGAAGACTCCAAACTGTCAAGATATTGGTTCTCCCCAGATTTACCTACAGATTTTAACGTGAAATTTCAGTAGGATTTTTTTTGGTAGCAATTAGCAGGTCAACTATAAAGTGTATATGGAAATGTAAATAATACAGGATTGCCAAGCTTTTTATGATGAACTAAGTCAGTAGTCCTCTACTACCCACGGCTTGCTATACGCACTGTAATCAAGACAATGTGATAATAGCCAACGGACAAGTGTATAGATCAACGGAGCAGAGTGCAGAAATGAACACACAAATGCTGTTGATTGATTTTCAACAAAGGCAGGGGGCAATTCAACAGGGAAAGGATGGTCTTTTCAATAAATGGTACTGGGTCAATTGCATATCTGTAAGCAAAATAGGAGGAGGAAGGAAGGGAGGAGTGGAGCAAGAAGAAAGTGAAGGAGAAGAAGGAAAAGAAAGGGAAGGGAAGAAAAGGCGAAGGAAGGATGGGAGAGAAGAAAAAGAATAAAAAAAATTCTTTCAACTCTCCTTATCTTGTAGCATATTCAAAACTAAAAATGAATTATCGATCTACACAGAAAACCTTAGAGTATACAAAATTTATAAGGAAGCATAGGAGACAATTTTTATGACCTTGGCAAAGAATTCTTAAATACAACACCAAAAACACAATCCATTAAAAAAGAAAGATAAATTGGACTTCATCCAAATTAAGCAGGAAGCAAAGTATCACTTTATTAATGGCTTTAAAATTGAAGCTCACACAAGGTCACATAGCCAGTAAATGGCAGAGCCTAGAAACAAACTTGGAGCAACCTGACTCCAGAATCTGCAGTTTTATGCATACTATTCTAGAACATTTGCAAGATAACAGTGCGGGGAGCAGAGACCTCAAAAGCACAGCTGTGCCTCTGGGCTAATCAGTCAAGGACACCATCCCTCCCAGCCCCCCGGACCTTGGGAAGACCTGAGCAGTGGAGCTCTAGCAACACTGAATGAGCTTTCAACAAATGCAGCAATGCTTCATCACCAAAGAAAAATGTTATGAAGGAGATTATGACTGGGCTGTCTTCCCTGAAGATTTACTAGCTCAATCTTCATGACTTGTTACTGCTGAAAACGAGAGCTGTCCCTGTGACTGGTGTCTCCCTGGCGGCTATGCTGCAGTGAATGCATTTAGGCAAGAGCCTGTCCCCAGCCAGGGTTGCGCAGGGAGGGACCGCAAGGTTGAACTAAGGCAGTGTGGGCCCTGACTCCCTGGGCCTGCCTGTTTCTCTCCTGCAGTGCCTAACTCAGGACTAGGGACATAGTATGCTTCAGTAAAGGTTCATTGCTTGAGAGATGCTTTGTAGATATCATTATTAGGGATTTATTTGTAGTCCCAAACTCCAGACCTTAGGCCACTGAATTATCTTCTCTGTGTTTTACAAAGCAGCACACATGATTCTCTTTAAAATCCAGACTCTACTACAGCCGGTCTAGGGTGGGGGTTGGGACTCCATGATTTTAACAAGCTTCCCAGTACTGCTGATGCCATCCCTGGATGGCACTGTGACCAGCAAGGCACAGAATGAGCAGAATCTCCCAAGTGCAGTTGCTTCTACCCCTTTCAACCAGAGACAGCGCACAAGAACAATGCCTTTCCATCATTTTCCGCCTGGAAAGAAAAGCTCAACTAATTCATTCCAATTCCCTTTGTGCGTTTACTTATTTTAAAAACATCAATCAAGAATCCTTAGGAAAGCCACCAGGTTGGTTGGACTGACAGTACCTGGTTAGGCTCACTCTTTGGTGTCTGCCATGGTCTCAGTGTATCCTCCCCAAATTCCTCTGTTGGAATCCCCAAGGTGAAGATGTTAGGAGGTGGGACATCTGGGGGATGGGTGGGTTATGGGGACAGAGCTGTCATCGAAGGGATTAGTGCTTTCATAGAAGAGGCCAAGAGAAAGATCCCTTGCCCCTTCCAGAAGGGAGACCCTCACCAGACACCAGATATGCCTATTCCTTGATCTTGGACTCTCAGCCTCCAGGATTTTGAAAAATACATGTCTGTTGTTTATAAGCCTCTGATGCTGGTTTTGTGAATGTTGAGTTCATGTCCTCTCGGAGTCAAAGAGTGAAACCGAGGGACACCGAGGCCAGCAGAGCAAGCAGAGTTTATTGAAGACAGGAGAGAAAGAAAAGACTTCTCCAGGGGAAGGGAGTCTCTGAGCTGAGATGTCATCACCCTGTTTGTGGCTTTTTTTTTTTTTTTATAACAGCCTGAATAGACTAAGAAGTACTCTTCAAACAAATTTGGGCACACGAATCTAAAGGCTGGGATGAGCTTTGCCTGGAGAAGAAGTCCCCGGTCTCTCCTCTGCCTGGCCAGTTTGGCTCAGGACCAAATTTGTAAACCCCTTTAAAAAATATGGAGCAACTACCTGACTCCAGGGTCTCTCCCAGTCCCACATGGCTTCCCATGGGACAAGAGGAGGTTTCTGCCTGTGCAGAACCTAACATGGTCAGGAAACGTACCCTCCCCCATGAGAAACAGGACCCCTTAGACGAAGGGAAGCACAACTTTCAGGCGAAATAAGACAGCCCAGCTAGCTCTCAGGCCCGTAGGTGAGCAGCCATACTAGGAAAGGTGTGGTGGTCTCTAAGGCTGTAGGAGAGAGGTAGCACACCAGGAGATGGAGGCTGGGAAAGGCAGCACGGCCTTCTGAGGCTCTGTGGCCAGCAGAAATGCCAGCTCGGAAAATGACAATAAGGTTAGAGACATTGCCAGGTGAGAAGGGCAAGTACAGGGGAGGAGGGGCAGAGGCCTGTGCAGAGCGGTCACCAAAGCCACCCAGTTGGCTTGACCTTGTCAGCACAGTGAAGCGCACCCCCAAGGTGGACACCTAAGATGACAACGCATGAAGCAAGCCGAGGAAGAGTGCGGGTGTGATTCGAGTCCGGCTGGGCCCGTGATGACATCGCAAGCAGAGGTAGGACGGGAGTGTGTAGCTCCTCAAGCTCCTCAAGCACCTCGTAGGTGCCTTAAAAGTACTTTCTGCGTGTTCTTCGCTGGGACATCTGTCCCCCAGGTGCTGTCTCCCTCCGGCTCAAGCGGAAGTCCTGAATAAAGCCTGGCCTTTAAATTCTTCCCAGGTCCATTGATCATTTCTATAGCTCTGGACCCAAGAACCCAAGGACAGGAACAAGCCCAGTAGACACAGATTTTCTATCTTGATATTGATACTAGATCAGCGTCCTAGGGAAAGGCTTGGCCTGTGTATCTTTTAATAAATGCAATTATATTTAATGTACCACATTATCCCCTAAGCCCAGGGTTGAGGAGACATATGCTTTGTCCCCAGCAGCCTTTCCATTGGCATAAGGACAGAAGGCTCACAGCTTAGCAGAGACAGTAGCTAGCTACCTGCTGGGCTGGGGTGTGCACAGTGTGACCTTGGCTGTAGAAGCAGGGACAGAGTGCTGTGGTCTGAAGGAGTTTCCTGGAAAGGGCTGGGCCAGATCTAAGGGACAAGAATGTAAGGTGAAACCAGACTGTGTGAATCAAAGCCAGGGAGGGAAAACTTCAGTCTGGGTGGAAGCGCAGGACCAGGCCTGTAGGTGGTCGGGAACCAACTCCCTGGGTTTCCTGAGCCTCTAGCTGCAAGCTCTTCTTGCCAGCACCCAGACAAAAGCTCCGCAAACGTTTCCATCCTGAAATCAGCCAGGATGGGATATTTCATTCTACCAAAGAGAAGAGCCAGGGGCTTTGACCTGACTGCATAAAACAGAGGTGGAAAAAAAAATGTTTGAAATATTTCTTCAGAAACAGAATGCAAACAATAATAGGGAAGCAATTTGGGACAGTAGCTGAGATGACAGAGGGATCTGAAGCACCTTCCTTATACTGCAACTATGGACCCATCATTCCTGGGAGAAAGAGTGAGGAGGTAAGGGCCTAGCAGTCCTGAGGCTTTAAGAAGCTGGGTCTGCCACAGCATCGGATGCTACAGCCGAGCCCTTGGTTTTCTATTCCATGGCACCACGGTCGCATTGATCTCATTCTTCTGTCCCCGCAAGCTTCAGGTTACAGCAGTTGCAAGATCAGATTTGTGATGTGTTTGTGGAATAAAATGCCTTAACAATTTAGCAGAGGAGGCAGGAAAATAAGAAACAATGGCTAGAGCCCTTCTACATGATGGACGCTCTCTGCAAAAGCAGAGAACAGCTGAGCAGCTGGGCAAAGGAAAGACTAGAGCCCTGGAGGGTCAGCCCCCCATCTTTGAGCAGCCATCCAGAACCTCTAGTGGGAGGTGAAACTCTTTGGCAGGACAGCGGGGCCATGAGGAACACCATGGCTGTCTGCAGCACAGACAGGCTGCCATCCAGACGGCCAGGCATCCCAAGCCTCCACTGCTTGGAGCTTCTGCACAAGCGGGCTTTGAGCACCCAGACTGCCTGGGCACTCAGCTTTAGAGAAGGAGACACAATGGCAGGGACAATATTACAGCCATCTCCCATCGATTCCATGGCTTCTGGGATGTACTATCAATTTGCAGTGACCAAGAATTCAAGGCCTTTAAAATATGGACCCAATCCATGTGCTCCACCTACTTGCTCCCTTGCACAATACCACATGAGCTCCAGCAGGGCCAGTGCTCTTGGCTTCTCCCCATTTCTCCAGCCAGGCACGCCCTTTCCTGTCCTCTTCCCTTTCTTATCCTACCGTCTTCAAGACCCTTGAAACTTTCTGATGATACAGCTCCACCATAAGCTGGTCTGCCTGCAGGCCGCACTGGATTTAGCATGGGCAGAGCGTGGGCAACTAAAAGCGTTGTTTGGAAAGAATTTGTTTTCAGAAATTTTCTTTTAAAAGTACTGAAATAATTGTGATGGGAAAAATATGAACTTTCTTGTACTTTTTTGCCCTTATTTTATGGTTTATAGTGTTGCTTTTATTTTATTAAGGAGAGGATCCCCATAATTTTTTTAGGATTTAAGTCTCCTATGTCTGAATCCAGCCTATGCTTCCCTGACCAGTTTGTCCAACCACAGCCTGCCTGCAGATGCAGTGCTTTAATCATGTGTGTTATGTAGCTATTTCCTGTTTAGCTTCTCAGTAGATCAGGATCTCCTTCAGGACAGGCAGTAACCCTTCCGTGTGGTTAAAGGATGTGAAGTGTGGAAAGTACAGAGCCTCGAACACAGTAAATGCTCAGCATATTGGACCTGTTGCTGCTACTGGGCTGTTTCTTCTTCTCATTACTATTATTAGCATCATTTTAATGTTTTTATCACCCTGGAGAAGAGACTTTGGTTTTCTTCAAAAAGTGAGCATGGGAAACTGATAGGAGCTTAATAAATGCTTGTTAAATTTCATCGTGATGATACAGTACCAACTAAATTAAATGGTGGGTTAGATAGCAGGAACACTATTGGTTAAAAGCAGAGTATCTGCAGACATGATATTTGGATCTAAATGTTGGCACCGTCATTTGAGTGTGTTGGCCAGCCTGCAGAGTCTGTTTCCTTGACTATCGGCCCACTTCATAGGTTTGTGATGGGAATTAAACAGGTTCACATTTCCACAGTGCTTCCAACTGTGCCCAGACCATAAGCTGTATGTGAGTGTCCTAAACAAAACCATTGCCAAATGGAGCTGATAGAAATTTACCCTGAAAAAAAATGTATAGTCAGTATCAAAAAGACTGGTGCTATTTTATTGATTGCAGAGTCTAAATAGCTCTTTTTGGGAGCAATATAAATATCTAGTATGTTAATTTCATTGACTCTCAGCTCTTCTTTGAAACAGATGCAGCAGGATCTCTGGCAAGACGTGACGAAAGCCTGACCTCGAGGTGTGTATGTTCATGGGTACGTTACATTCAGGCTCTTTTCTCTTTTAGGATAGAGGACACTCTGATATGCCACACTGACCCTCCCTTCTGGATTGCTGGGACTGCTGCCAGCCGTACACTCTTTCTGGAAATCTGCCCTCAGCTGGAGAGAGCTCTTGGAGGCAGCAATATCCAAAGATATTGGTGGATGTGAAGAATAAAGGCCTGTCCCCCTCACTCCAACTTGGGATGATTCTGAAGGTCATCCCAGCTCCCCAGATTCCATGAGGTCATTTGAGGACTTTGGTGAAACTTCGTGGCAGACCAGCTTCTCCCCACTGCTCAACCCCACTTTCTTCTCCTCCTTTTGGTAGGTGTGGATCCTGGGAGCATGCCCTAATAAATGTCTTACACCCTCTCTCCATCTCAAAGACCACTTCCAGGGAACTTGGCATGGGGCATCAGTTAGGGCAAATTAATTTGTTTATATTAATTCTAATTTGACCTCTAATTTATAATAACCTGGATTCCATCTGTAACTAAGGTAATTGTTGGACCTGGCTTGCCATTGTGATTTTAATTGCTGAAAGATTTAATTACTTTAAACTAAAAGGTTTAATTAGCAATGCTTTTTACTTTCAAAATATTCCCAGTTTGATCAATAAATTATATAGCCACTCTTCCTGTAAACAACTCTTATGTCCCAGGCCTCACTGCCTGCCTGGGTAAAGGTGATCAGGTTGACATAGTCTCTATTCCCTGTTAGCATGACTTTGGAGCTTCCCACCCCTTGCAGGGCTCCATTGCTGGTCCTACCCTGCTTCCTCTGGGACACCCAAGTGACCATAGGGAGCCCATACACTCTCATTCTATCCACAAAGCTCTTGCCCGCTCAGGGTCGTGCATAGGTCACCATTGTGGATAGATCAGTTTGGTGTTGAATAACAGCCTCCAAACTCTACCTGGAACCCTTATTCCTACCTAATCCTAATGATATAAGTTTTTTCCAGAAGTTTCCTCATACCTCACATAAGTTGGCACAAACAGATTTGAGGAAATTGTAGTCTAACTCCACATAAACCAGGTTTGTATTCAGGCAGTCCTTGCCTGCGCAGGACCATAAAAACGACTGGGTAAGTTGAAACCATGCAAAGTAATCTCAATAATTAAGGGGTGAAATTATAATTGCTCTGTGACCCTTAAATGGTTTTGTCAAAACATTAAAAACTTTTCTTACTGTTGGTTATGAATGCATAGGGAAATGAGAAATTAGTAAAGATAATATTTATTTCTTATGTTGTAATTTAAACATTAGAAATTAAAGTATTTTATTTCCATGTAAAAAACCTTATCAAAAGTAGTCTGAATGGTCCTTGCCTTCTGTAAGATACAGAGCGTGCCTCTTTTCTCTGCCCGGGGGATTGTACTTTGTTCTAAGTTCAGTTCGTTTCTGATCTCCTATTCCTTGCTCTTGCCATGTCCTAAAATACCTGTGAGGACTCCTGCAAGGTGAAGTTTTCTGCTGGCATCACTTCCATTGGGGCTGCTTCATTTTCTTGGGTTCTGGGTGCAGATTTCACAGCACTAGTCTTACCTGTGCTACTGTGCAAGCAACTTCACCAGTATGTTAGCATCCATCAACCCCTGCTCAGTTCTGAAATGACGAAAACAATCTTTACAGGGCTCTTCTTCATTCTCTTCATAATCACTATTTTGTCTTCATATGGCAAAGAATTTCAATGTGTTGGTCTGAATGCCAACCAGACTAATTAGAATTTTTAAAGATCAGCCTTTGATTCAAAGAAGAAAACACTCCACTTCAACCCCAAGCTTTTTTCTGTTCCTAGTGTGATTTAAACTAAAAGATGCTGGAGTGACCACCTTGTTTCTTACACTCATTGGACTTTTGCAACACGATTTGGTGTACAACAGCATCGTGTAGGTCCGGGTTTTGTCCTGTCGTTGCTCAGTGATTACCATTGTCAAGTCTTCAAATCACATCCAGTTTTACTGTTAGCACTATCACTTTCTTTGTTGCATTTTAATTATTTGTTAGTTTTTATTATTGATTGTCCATCTTTGTAAAATCTCACATGGACTTATCACTGGGAGATAAGACAGCAACACAACACTGCACTTTGCTGTCTGTGTGTGAACTAACAGACATGCAGTGACCAGTCACAGACAGATTTTGAAAGAAGTGATTGTTCATGTCCTGATGTGCATCTGTTGTTTAGGTGATGATGCGTGTGTGGGTTGTCAGTGAGGCATGTGCTAAACAACAGTGACAGAGAAATCCTTGCTTTGTATGACACTGACATATGTGAACTTCAGTTCAGTTCAAAATACCAGTTCCCACTAACACACTGTTGGTGGGACTGCAAACTTGTACAGCCACTCTGGAAAGCCCCGTGGAGACTCCTCAAAAAACTAGGGATGGAACTACCTTACGACCCTACTATCCCACTCCTAGATATTTTCCCAAAAGAGTTAGAATTGGCACGCTACAGAGACACAGCTACCTCAATGTTTATAGCAGCTCAGTTTATAATAGCTAAACTGTGGAACCAACCCAGATGCCCCTCGCTGGATCAATGGATTAAAAAATTGTGGTATATATCCACAATGGAGTTCTACTCCACTATTAGAGAGATCAATATCATGCCTTTTGCAGCCAAATGGATGGAAGTAGAAAATATTATGCTGAGTGAAATATCCCAAACTCAGAGACTTAAGGGCCAAATGCTTCCTCTCATATGTGGAAGCTAGTGTAAAGCCTATGACAGGATGATAGTCAGCTGAGTTTAAGTAATAAACTCACCACAGTTGAAACTCCATATAAGCTGGGTAAACCATACCCATGAAGGATGGGGGTAGAAGGGAGGGAGGCAGGGAGGAGAGGGAAGGATAACAGCTATCAATATGATAGGGAATACTCAACTCCCATTAGAAGCCTGGCTATACACAGGCAGGCAGAGAAACTCAAATGTCAACAATTATTGTACATGTATACATTCATTTCAAACTATAGTATGGTGGAATTACAAAGGAGACATGAATTTGGGGAATGGATGAAGATCCTGGTCTGATTGACCTTAACTTACTATCTCACTATGTCAATATCCATGTTAGCAGGATGATATAACAACAGTTACTTCCAATATGTAAGACTATGTTGAACTAATGAAAAATAAATAAATAAATAAATAAATACTAGTTCCTAACAACGTGGTTCAAATTGCAGTGAGGATGGTACTTTATGCAACTACAGTGGTATATGATGGCGACTGCAGTTTGAACCAGGTTGTTGGAGAGTGGTACTATTTAAACTGAAACAAGAACTATTTTAATAATGTTGCTTAACAAATATTTCTGAGCAACTATTATAGCACTGCATTTTATCCTCGGTGTGGTCGGGTGATTCCATGTGCCCAGCCTGGCCAGGGCATTGTGAGGGAAGCTGCAGGTATGTGCTTTAGGCCTGCTGAGGACATTGGAGGAAGATGTTCTATTAGCCCGGGTCCCTGGGTAACTAAAATAAGCAGAGCCCCCTGCTGAGAAATGATAGACATGCAGCATAGCAAAAATAGCCCTTTGCTTTCAGCCACTAAGGCTGTTTGTTTCTGCAGCGTAATAACCCATTCTGATTGACAGAAAGTGTACTTAAGAAAGAAGTTAGGGAAAGGAGGAGAGGTGGCTGGCAGAATTCAGAACCCAGAAATTTGCAGCTGACAGTCAAAAGGGCTCCAAATCAGCGGGAGGGAGAGTAGAAAAAGAATCAGGGGCACATACTTGAAATAAGCACACACAAAAAGCTTTATATGGTTAAAAAAGAAAGAAGAGAAAGGAAAAAGTCCAAATACAGGAAATATGGGTAGCGTAGTAAGTTGGAAGAAAAGGAATATTCTTATAGCCTCCACCCAAGTTAAGAAACAGAATGCAGGGCTGGAGCAGTGGCTCAGTGGTTACGGCGCTTGCCTGGCATGTGCAAGTACACGGGTTTGAACCCCAGCACCACGTACACAACGAAGTGTCAGAGCAGTAAGGGTCACGTGAAAAACTAAATACAATTGATTCTCTCTCCCCCTTCCCCCCATCTCTATCTCTCTTAAAAAGGGGGAAAAAAAAAGAAACAGAATGCAGCCAGCAATCAAAAGCTCGGCTGCACCCTGTCCCACCTACCTCTCTGTCTGCTGGAGGCTTCCCCTCCCTCACGACTGTCTTCTTCCTTTACAGCGTTATCAGTCCACGTGCACATCCCTCAGCATTGTGGTGTAGGCTTCTTTCCACATAGTTGTAAGCTTCCCTCAATGTACAGACTCTCCCTCTGCCCCTCTTCTCCTTTGTGAATTTACCTGTTGAGTCATTGGTGGAGCTCCCCACAGTGCAGATCTGGCTGCTTGAATCCATGGAGTTGTAGCTTTGACCCTTGTATTTCCTGTAAATTGCTAGTGGGATCTATAGACTTGACCCAATTTGGGTTTGATTACTTTTGGCAAGACAATTCTGGTGCATTTGTTCACTGGAAGGTATGTAATCATAGTAATCTCTGTCTCTGTCATCTATCTGTCTATATCTATCTATCTATCATCTATCTATCTATCTATCTAATTTATTTATCTATCATCTATCTATTACCTAATTTATCTATCTATCAATTGCCACCAATGTTCAATTGTAAGATTCTGCCTAGATCCATTTTTATGTGAAGTTTCAGAATGGTGAAATTCCAATTCAGCACTTCCCCTTTTGGCTATTTGATTTGAGTACAGTTAAAACAGGAAGATTTGGGTAAATGCTTGATCCCTCTCCCTAGGATGGAAAGCTCTGTCACATTCAGGTAAGTTGCCTCAGCATTTGGCAAAACTGTTGTCAAGGCCAAGATGGCCTCCATCAACCAGCCCACAGAGGTCACTCCAGGCCCTGTGCCTCACCAGGTTTTCTCCCCACCTCCCCATTTCATCAGAGTCCACCTTCAAGAAGGAAAGGTCCTCATTTCCTCCCACTGGCCCTGGAATAATCTCTCACTCAGTCTTCGTGGGGTTGGGGAAAAAGTCACCACAAGCCCAGACCCACCCTGCAGGTATCTGGTTTGGGGCAGCTCAGAGCGCTCTTGCACGTTCATTTGTTGTGTTTTGAAGTCGAATGAGTCTGCATTTAGGTGGCAGCATATTCTGTCCAGTTAGCTCAGAGTCCCCATTCCCTGGTGTGTTATACCTGCCCTGTGTTCTAAGTACCTGTTACACTTGCCACCTCCATCTTACAGCCCCTTGATGTCAGTGTCATTAGCACACTTTACAGATGAGTGGCACAAACTGGAGAGTTGCCTTAGAGGGCCCAGGGGAGGCACAGATGGACTTGGGAGCGACATCGAGTGCCCTGGCAAGGAGAGCACAGGCCAAAGCAGAAAGTGCATGCTGGGAAGAGCCAGCCAGGGCCTTTCCAGCCAGCCCAGCACAAACTAACACCCACATTCTTTTTGCATCCCTTTCACAGAAACAGTGGAAGGAAGCATGATAAAATGAGGCCTAAGATAATATTTAGGGGGAAAGTTTATTTTTTTTATGGTCTGTTTGCATTACACCGTCGGGCAAAGAGAGGCGGAGAGAGACTTGTCCCGAATGGCAGGGCTGGAGAAGCACAGGCCCAATGTCAATAGTTGGAAATACAGTGTTTGGTTTCATTAAACTTATTTTCACACAAAACAGCTCTTCTTTCCTTCTCCTGAGGCAATCCAAGAGAAGGCGAGATAGAAGCGGAAAGAGACAGGGAGGGAGGAGGGAGCAAGCCAGGGGCCGGCAAGGGGGCTCAACTGGAGGAACTGGCTGTCCCTGAGTGTCCTCAGTCCAGGAGGCTGGCGGCCTGGCCTGTCCCTGAGCAGTTGGCTGGAGGCATCTGCAGATCCCAATGACTGTGCTAATCAAGGGCAGGCGAGCAAGAGTCTCAGTGTTTGTCCAAAAGCAAACCTGATGAAAAACACAGTGAAAAGGAACAGTCAAGTCAGGGCCACCTGGGGAAAATGATATGACTTCTGTGTTCTACTGTGGCCCCACCAGGTGACTGCTGTCCCCTTTTCCTCCTTTTCCACCATGCTGGTTCTTGGCTGCCCCAAAGCAGACGCCACACTGCAGAGGCAGAGACGGAAAGTTGGGAATGTAGGCTGTAGTCACGTAGCCTGAGTTTTCAGGTTCGAATCCCAGCTCTGTCACTTATTAACTGAGTCATCTTGGGCAACCTTTTTGTGCCTCAGTTTCTTCACCTGTGAAATGGAGAGATGATATCTTATGGGCTCTTGAAAGGGTTCAGTGGAAATAATACTTAACAATGCCTAGCATGTAGTAAGAGTTTAGTGAACTATTCTATCATTTTTAGAAATAAAATTTCCATTCCTTAAGCGATCCCACTGAATTATCCAAATAGATGAATTCACACAAAGAAATGAAAATGTGGGTTCTCTTGCCAGGCATTTTGCAGTCAATTTCTGCACAGCCCCTGGACACCACATCCGAAACTTTGCCAACACACCCTAGTTCACATGGCACCTTACACCTCTTTGTTCACCTCTTTTCACCCAAATCTCGTTCAAGATCACCTTGTAATATGAGTTCTGTTTCAAGAGAACCAACCCAACTTTACATAGGAAAAAAGGAAATATTTTGACTATGTTGTTGAAAAAGTCCAGGGAGCAGGTCTGGCTGGTTTCAGACAGGGACTGATACAGGGTCTCACATGAAGTCATTAGGACCTGGTTTCATCTCTTGATCTTGCTTCTTCCTCATTGACTCCACACAGGCAAACTATATTTCTGGGTCTTAAGAGATTTCTAGGCAAAATGGACTCCAGGTTCAAGCCCAGAGAATAAGAGAACTTGTCCTCTCCTAATGGCCTCAGAAGACACTGCACAGGTTCCTTGGTTGTGGTTGGACCACAAGTCCATCTCTGGACCAAGCTTATGGTTCAGAGGTCGGGGAAGGAATCAGATGCTCTCACCTGAAACCCCACAGGCAGTTCATGGGCTGAAGAGGGAGAAGGGATGTATCCTAGAAAGAAAGCAGTGTAGAGTCCAAAATAAGGAGGATGGATACAGGTGAATCAAACCCCAGCAAATATCTACCATACCCACATCTTTTCTAACACCCATCCGCAACAAATCCAGCCAATTCTCTACCTGGGACTCTTGACCTACTTCAAGATGCCATTCATCCTGGTAATTTTTTTTTTTTTTTTTGTATCTTTATGTTTGGAAGAAGTCTTGCTGCATACCTACTCTGAGCAGTTCTCACAGTGAAACTGTTCTTGGGCCCTCGTTTAGCAATGAGTTGTGTACTGCTTTCGTGTATGGCACTGTTAACATCTCTCTACTGATACCAAATTTCCTACACATTTATGTCTCATCTTTCTTACAGATTGCAAACTCCTGGCCAGCACCATGCACATTAGTGCTTTCTGTTCTTCATTTGTCAAGAATTGAATATTTCTTCTCTTATACCTTTCATTGGTTTAATGTTTCTAATGGAGCTAAATAATATTCTTGGAATCATAAAATTTAGGAGGAGCATTGAATTTGGACTAAAATATGGGAGAATATTGAGGACATTATGGTACATGAAATAAGCCAGTCACATATAAAAAATACTGTATGATTTCACTTGTAAAAAGTATCTACATTGGTCAAACTCTTAGAAGCAGAAAGCAGTTGCCACAGTAGGGACTGGGGGACACAGAGTTGCTGTTCAATGGCTAGATTTTCAGACATGCAGGATGAGAAAGTTCTAGAGACCTGCTGCAAAATAATGGGCATATGGTTAACAATACTGTACTGTAAACTTAATTTGTTAGGAAAATAGATTACCACAATAAAAAATAATAAAATTAATTATCAATGGTCCAAAAATGTTGATTAAAGGAGTAATACTGTAGCAGCTCAATTTACAATAGCCAAATTATGGAATCAACCCAGATGCCCTTCAGTGGATGAATGGATCCAAAAGCTGTGGTATATATATATTATGGAGTTCTACTCGGCTATTAGAAATAACAATATTTGAACCTTTGAAGGTAAATGGTTGGCAATGGAAGAAATTATGCTGAGAGAAATTAACCAAACCCAAAGAATCAAGGGACAACTGTTTTCCCTCATTTGTGAAAGCTGGAACAAAACTCAGTCTTGGATGAAAAGTAGTCAAGTGCATGCACTAGACTCACCAAAGTCAAAGCAACACGTAATCTAGGGGAACCACAGATAAGTAACGGGGAAGACAGAGAAGGGAAGAGGCTGAAAGTAGAGGGTGGGATCTAGGGGGGAACCAACAATTTAGTTTACTCTTTACTCACCTGAGAATCCAAATAATATGCATACAATCATTTAATTCTGAATAAATAAATAAATTTATGGTGTCACATATGTTCCTTAGGCATGTGGAGAAGAGATTTTCTGGGTCAAGGACTTGTCCCAGACTCCTCTATTCACGTGGCTGAAGTGTGGGCCCCTGTTCTATCAGCATCTTTTTTTTTTTTTAAAGAGAGAAGGACAGTGAGAGAGAGAGAGAGAATTAATTTTTATTGAGTTTTTGACATGGCTTTCGCTTCTCTGACACTTAGTTGTATATGTGGGTGCTGGGGTTTGAACCCGTGTACTTGCACATGCTGGTCAAGCACTGTAACCGCCGAGCCCTCTATCAGCATCTTGGTTCAAGCACCACTGGAGTTCCACCCAGTCTGCCAACAGGGGCTGATGGGTTGGAGCCACAGGGCAGACCAGCTGAGCCCAGTGCAGGAGACAGTCGTACAGCCCTTAAACAAACTGGCCTTTCATTCTCCAAGGACAGAGATTAACTCAGGGCAGGTCCTTAACAGGTGAATGAAAGAAATCCAAAAAATGAGAGCGATACCCAAAGGGTGTTAAACCAGTTTGGACACTCCCTCCAAAGCCTCTGCCACTGCCTGCAATCACTACTTGGCAAAGCTCTTTCATATCTGGTGGGAACTCTGTGCTGGCACTCGGGCCCAATCCAAACCAGCTGAGCTCTCCGCTTCTGTAACTGGTTCCCTGGCCAAAGGTCCCCAGGCACACTGATCAGCTCTTAGGCCGGGGAGGGCTGGGTCTATAGTCTTTCCCAGCAGTCCCTTCCTCTTTATTAGATGGATAGGTCCCTTCGAGTCAGAGCCAGGGCTGGCAATCCTCCCTCACAGGACACCTCCAGCAGACATTTACCACCCACCACCTACTAGCCCTGCCTTCGGCTCTGTGGTCTTGGACTGGAGTGGAAGTGGGGAGAAGTCGAGGCACATTTATTTTCCTGAAGAAAGAAGAAAAATATAGAACATTTGAAAAGACTCTGTCAGGAGACCTTGGATTGCATTCTTGTGTCACTATTTTCTAGCTTCCTGACCCCAGATGACCTCTCCAAGCCTGGAAGCACTAACCTTAGGAGAGTGTCTATTTGGACAAGCTCCCTCCCAGCTCAAGGTTAGGTGACGGTCAATGCTGATGACATGACGTCAGCTGTGCAGTGAGCACCCACAGACCAGATCCTTAGGACGTTTGGGTTCCTCAGAGGACAGTTCAGGCAAATGCCCACTTTGGCTCATGCTCCCTAGCAGTGAAGGACACTGCTCTGGGGCCAAAGTGCAGCGTTCGAACCCCCCTCCGTCCTCTTTCCACGCTTCAATCTCCCCATCCATAAAGTACAGATAATCCCTATCTTGTACCCAGGGTCAGTAGGAAGATGGGGTGTGGTGAGTTGGACAAAGCTCTCAAACAGAGCCTGGCACTTTGTAAGTGCAGTAAAAGGGTCAGATGTTATGACACTGTGTTTAGGAGCCCATGAACATGCTCAAGCCACATCTGCACTAAAAATCCAGGGTATGGCCCCAAAGACTGAATCTTGGGGAAATCTGGGGCTTATGCAGACCTGGGGCCAGGAAGAGGTGGCCTTGGATGTTCTCAGCCTCACCCCAGAAGCTGGGAATTGGTCCCACTGCCAGCTTCAGGGCACGATTTGGGGGTGCTTTTGACCCTAAACATGTGCACCCCACATTTGCACAGTGTGGCCTGGCAAGCCGGATGTGGCCTCCTTTCTCACCAGGCTCAGGCCAGGCGCAGCTCTGTTATCACAGGGTGCATTTCAGGCCTCTGGCTCTTATCAACTTCTCGCTTTCACCTCTGGACCAGGGACAGGATCCTTTCTTCCTCCATCAGCCCTTCACCAGGTGTTTGCTTTCAAGGCAGCCCGGACTGCAGAGGAAAGCCATATCCTGTGAAGACCCTGTTCAAACCCACCCTAAACAGCGCGACTCACAGGTGAAGCTGGAATCTGACTCTGGCCTCCCAGCTCCAGCCCAAAAGGAATCGAGGAGCTTGAGTGAGCACTGGGAGGTAAGGAGGGAGCTAAGTGATAACTGTCCCGCCCATGCCACTGGCAGTTCAGGGTCACTGAAGAAAAGGTTGTTGTTTTTGTTTTTGTTTTTGTTTTTTTAATCCCCTCACTAACATACCAGGAAAGAGGGGGGGGGAAATTGATAGAGAAGGAAAAAGCAAAGATTTATGCTAAAGTTATAGACGTTAGATTTTCAAAATTGGCCCTCTCTCCTGCTCCTTTGCTCGTGCAGTGCCCCTGCCTCCTGCCTGCAGCCACCTTCCCTCTGCACTCCTCTCCAAGTGGACAGGTCAGATAATTTCCTGATGCTAGATTAGTCACTTATGGGAGGCGCAGGGGATGCTCCCTCTCTGAATAAACAAACAAATAATCCTTTCACCAAAGAGCACCAGAGAGAAGGCCTCCCAGGGACAGGTGACAGTTGGCAGCTCTTCCCTTCTCCTCCCCTGGGTCTTTTGTCCCCACTGGCACCGCCCTACTGTTCTCACTGCCACCAAGTCACCTTGTCTGTCTTGTTCTTGGGCCCAGGTGTGGGCTGCAACCCTGCTGCTCCCTTTGCGGAGCTCAGACAGGCTGGAATTCTCCAAAAATAACCTCACAGAAAATCAATGAAATGAACAAAGAGAACACAAACAACCGAACAACAGATGTGCTTACCCAGTGTAGGCTGCTAATCCTAAAATAACCAAAGTCTCGCCACCAGTGGGCCCGCCAGGTCTGGGTTTCTCCTGTCCATTCCTTGCTCCTGCCAGAAAAGACCCTTCCAAGTAAAGACACTCCCCAAGCCCCAGGCAGGCAGAAGTGGGTAAGAAAAAGAATAGGGGGTGGCCTTGTGTCTACGACCAAAGGCTAGGAGGGTCCTTAAGTCTGGAGTTTGGGCACAGGTACCTGGCTCGTTTTGCCTGTCATTCTGGTCCCTCTTCTCTGGGCCTCAGTTTCCCCACTGATAAAAGGAGGAGGCTTAAGTGGGTGATCTCCAAAGCTTCTTTACTTTTAATACATTCTTCTTTTATAATTCTTGATATTTGGCCACCAATACTCAGATATTAGAATCTCCAGCCCACCCCAATAGGCCTCACTGTATGTGGTATGTAGGTATGTGGTATGAACTCCTAAAGCAGTAACAGTTAACCTTCTGGAATGTTGAACAGGCACCAGAAATGATTGGAGCTGCTTTGTGCATATTGATTCATTTTCTCCTTGCCACAGCCTGAAAGCTGAAATTTCCATCAGGCAGATGAAAAACAAAAATATTAAGATTATTTACCAACATCCTATAGTGATAAGCAAAAGACAGGGTCTCGAGCAGAGTGGCTTCAGAGTCTAGGTCCTGTCTCCCATACCAAACAGATGAGCGAGTAGCTTTGGTAGACACAATAACCAACATAAAATGTCGATCAACAAACAGATGAACAAAATGTGGTCTGTATGTTCAATGGGCTGTTATTCTGCTCTTTAAAAAGTAGAAGTTCTGGTCTGGAGAGGTGGCTCAGCGGTGGAGCACTTGCCTGGCATGTGCAAGGACCCAGGTTCGATCCCCAGCACTACATACACAACTAAGTGGAAGAAAAACAAAAACCAGATGAAAAAACTAAAAGAATTGACTCTTTTTTCTTAAACAAACAAACAAAAAAAGGAAATTCTAACATGCTGCAAAATCAATGATCCTTGAAGGCATCGCACTAAGTGAAATAAGCCGAACACACTCAAGGGCAAACACTGAATGATTCCATCATATGAAGTGTCTGAAATAGCCCAACTCAGAGACAGAAAGCAGTGGGAATTTACCAGGTGCTGGGGGAGGGGCAGACGGGGGTGTTGTTTAATTGGAGCAGAGTTTCTGTTTGGGATGATGAAAAGGTACTTGGAATGGATGGTGGCGATGGCTGCACCACACTGTGAATGTACTTAATGCTCCGAATTGCATACCTGCAAGCAGCAAGTGGCATTGCTGGTACACACACCCAGGGAAGGCTGAAAGCAACCCAGGGAAGAGGGCCAAGGGAAACCTGAGAAAGCTCAGAGCAGGCGGAGGCAAGCTACGGAGTGGGGCCACCTACCCCCACCTGTGCTGCCAGCTTCACAAATTCCATGTCCCTCTTTTCTCACGTTTCTCCCTGCATTTGCTATGCTTGCCCCTCTCTGTCTTATATCCAGTCAGCAGCTTCCTGCCCCATTCCTCTGCAGACATCACTACCTCTGCCTCACTTCTGCCCCTGACACCCCCAATCTGCCCCCACATCCTAGTAGCCTGGTGGGATTTTGGAGAGGGTGGAGGATTCAGCCTGTGCTGATGGAGAAAGGCTTGGGCCACTACTTAAGGAGACTGAAGCAAGCATCTTCCCCACACCCCGCTCCATGGGGTACTGGCCTTGGTGGGCCCTTAGTTTACCCAGAGTCAATGGATGGCCTGTGTGAGCTGCCAGGGCAGTGACAGCTTAAATAAGTGCCTCTTAAATAAGGGACAAGTCCCCAGGCCTACTGAGGCATATGGTATTTTGTATTTAGATCAGCCAGGGAAGCCAAGCACACCTGCACCCAGACTACTCCACTTCATGAAGTCCAGGTGTAGCCTTCTGAGCTGTCCACCTAGATCTGGAGGTCCTTAGAAACCTCATGAGGAAGAGCTCAGGCAAAATTTCCAGATGCCAAAGTTCATTATGGTTGCCCCAAGACTTGCTCTTGCTATCCCTTATTTCTTTGGCATCCTGTTTCCCCAGCTCAGCGAGTAACTGTAAATCCCTAGAAGATGTCCATGTATGAGTTATGACTCCTCTCAGGAGCCCTGAACAGCTAACACGAACCCCAAGATATGAAGCCCACAGGGAGTCCAAACCACAGGCATAGAGAAGGGAAGAGAGGATTAAGCAAACACCCCTTTAATCCAGAAAGGGTGATGGCTACCAGATGGTAGATTTAAAGCATAAGCCCCGCCAGGCACAGTGGCACATGCCTGTAATCCCAGCAACTTAGAAGGATGAGGAAGGAAGATCACAAGTTCAAAACCAGCCTCAGCCACTTGGCGAGCCCCTGTCTCAAAATAAAATATAGAAAGGGTTGGGGATGTGGCTCAGTGGTTAAGTGCCCCTGGGTTCAATCCCTGGTACAAAAAAAAAAAAATTGTCCACCATGCTCTCAGGAGTCACCATTGCCTAACAGGGAGGACTCTGTTGTCAGATTTCCAGGGTTTGACGCCTGACTGACACTAGCCAGCTGCAAGTGACAACTTGATTTCCCTCATTTAGGGACTAGAGACAGGAATAATACCATCCTCTACGGCAGCCATCGCCCTGTGTGCTTCTTAGCATGACATTTAGTGCTCTTCCTCTATCTCTGAGCTGGAGCCCCTCTTCTTTTGATTCCAATATCAGGATCAACCCTTCCCCCCACGTACATGCTCCGTAGTTCAAAAATTGGTTCTCAGTTTTCCCATGCATAATTTCAAGCAGTTTTATTGAGATTTAATTTGCATGCTATACAGTTCACACCCATTGTAAGTGTGCATTTCATTGTCTTTTAGTATATTCAGAACTGCACATGATTCACTATCATCTCCCCCCAAAACTCCATACCTGTTGGCTACCGTTCCCCAGTTTTCCCATCCCTCACCCCACTTGCAGCCCCAGGTAACCACTAATCTGTTTTCTGTCCCTATGCATTTAATTTAAATAGAATTGTACAATGTGACTGGCTTCTTCCACTTGGCATAATGTTTTCAAGGTCCACCCATGTTGTAGCATGTATCAGGGCTTCATTTCCCTTTATTGCTGAATAATATTCCATTGTACACACACAGCACATGATACATATCAATTCATCGTTTATACATTGGGATTGTTTCTACTTTTTGGTTATTACAAATAATGCTGCTATGAGTACTTATGCTGAAGTTTCGTGTGAACATGTTTTCATTTCTCTTGGGTTGACACCTCGGAGTGGGATTGTTGGGTAGAGGGTAGCTTTATGCTAACCCTTTGAGGAACTGCTAGGTTGTTTTACAAGTCAGCGGCACCATTTTAAATTCCACCAGCAGCACAGGAGGGCTTGATTTCTCCATGTTCTTGTTAGTGCTAGTTAGCATCTATGATTTTGATTCTGCAGGCATGAGATGGTGTTTCGGCGTGGTTTCGTTTGCGTTTTCCTGGTGGTGAACAAGTTAAACATCTTTTCATGTGCTTCCTGGTCATCTATATGTTCTCAGTGGAGACACATCTGTTTCGATCCTTTACTTGCTTTTTGATTGGGTTTTTTCTCTCTTTATTATTGAGTTATAAGAGTTCTTTGTATATTCTAGATGCAAATTCCTTTTCAATATATGCTTCTCCCATCCTGTGTATTGTCTTTTCACTCTCTCAGTGGTATCCTTTAATGCAAAAAAATTTTTAATTTTATGTCATTCTGAGTAACTTTTGTATATGGTGTGAAAGTCAGAGACAAAATGATTTACAATTAACATAATTCTATCTCTTGAAAATCCAAGAGAATCTACTGGAAAAGTATTGCAAACAAGAGAATTCAATAATGAAGCCAGCTGTACAATTAACATTGTGAACAATCTTCGTTATACACATAAACAAGGAGCAATTAGGAGATACGGTAGAATGGAGGGCTCTATTTTCAATGACAACTAAAATAAAATAGCTGGAAATGACCCTTATGAAGCATAAGAAGTATATGAAGAAAACTTTAAAATATTCCTGGGGATGGAAAGGGAGACTTGAAAAGCAGGGACGCTGCACCCTATTCTTAGTTGGGAGATTCTGCATGGTGAACATGTCAATTCCACATTCAGTTATTTTTAAAATCCAATATACTCAATAGAGTTACCTACAAGACCTTTGCCTGTGGAACTAGAGAAGCTGATTCTAAAATTCATGCAGAAAAATAAGCAATAAAGTACAGTCATGAAAACCAGGTAAGCTTTGGAGTAAGAATCAGGAAATCAGACTCTAGGCCCAGCCAGCTCTGCCCTAACAAACCGAAGGAGCATTCATCCTTTCTGTCGGGGCTAGAGTTTCCCCATCAGCAGACTGAGGCACCACTCACTCCACTCAGGCTACAGGAGGTCTAACCTTCCTTTCAATGTGAGAATTTACTGGTTGATTCTGTTATGAGACTGTTATGAGACTGCAAATATTCTAGATTCAGTTGGTGCCATGTCTGCTCTAAACAAGTCCAGGGCAGCTTAGCTTGGCAAGGCATCTAAAAGAGTGACGGCTGGTTAGATGACCTTGTGAGACACTAGGAAGGCCCTGTGCCAAAACATGGCCCTGCTCTTACTGCCATTGTGTCTCCATTTGGATCCATGGGTTTTGGTGAATCGATTTCACCTGGTTTCTCCATCCATTGCCTGTACTCTGAGGAAGTAAACAACGTAATTGGGTCTTGGTGCAGCTCCTTTCCTAAGAACCAGTCTGAATGGGAGAGCAGAGAAGACAAGGGTGAGCCACAGAAGGAGGGTGAGCCAGGACAAAGAGAAAGTGAAGACAGAAAATAAAACTTTCCCAAACACTGGGCCACCTTAACCCCAGAGTCCATTCTGAGATCACCTCATTTAACTGGTCTACAAAAGCATATACACTCAGAGAACCTAGAAGAAGGTCCGAGACCTAGACCCAGACAAAGTAGAATTAATGAATCAATGTCTTTATTTATGAAAGAACAACTGCGTTATAGACTGGATGCGGGGTTTATCAAGTTGATCACAGCAGAAAAGTTTGCACAAGAAGGAAATAAAGACCATTTCCTCTTCCCTCAGCTCAGTCATGAAGGACTTTCTGGGGAGGAAATGTTTTGAGAGAGTTCCTTGAAGGAAAGGAAAACGCTTAGAAAAGCTTGCAAGCATGTGCTTTCTCCAACATCCAAAGAAGACATAGGAGAGAGACGGCCTCCAGATAGCAAATAAGAAATTAACCTTCACTTAACAGGAGGGAAGGATTGAAAAACTGGGGAAGAAATTCCAGCCCCAGCAGCAAGCACAGGAGGTTCTGCAAGTGCATGAAAACAAAATAAGTTGAACAAGTTTTCCTACGGTGGGAAGAACAGTTAGTGCCTGGCACCAGGCCCCTGCATGGGCATTTGGAGGTAACACTGTGGGACCGGTATAAATCCCTATAATATGATATCATAGGGCATCTGGGGAGCCGGAAGTCTGACCACTTCCCAGCGCCTGTCACCTAACCTTGGAAATGTAAATTATGCTGTAATATGCTGGGGTCAGGAAATGCCTTGAATTCGGATCAAGTCTTTGATCAACTCCTACCAGGAGTCCAGTGCCATGCTAACGGCCATGGTGAACAGAAAGGGAGACAGCAGATCTTGCGAAGCATTTAGAGCTAGAGAAAGAGGAATTCCATATCATCAGAAGATTCGTGTAATGCATACATATAATCCACCCAAGCTCGAATGAAATGCAAGCATGAGGGGGAGCATGAATGAAGTAGAATTTCGGGGGGCCAGGGGAGACTTCAAGGGAAAGGTAGCACTCAACACGACGTGCAGGAAGAGAGTGCCAAGCCAGCCCCTGGGCCTGGAAGAGCTGCTTATCTTCTGCAAGCTTAGAGATGAGGCCCAAACTAAGGACTTTCTCCTCTCCTATCTTTTTCAGAGCTGTTCGTTTGAGAAGGGAACACATTTTCCTGTGACCACAGCCAAAAAAAAAAAAAAAAAAAAAAAAACCAGAAAATAAATCAAGAAAGGAGTGGCGAGAATGGGTCTGGAAATGAAGTTAAAATATCCAGGCGTGGAGAAGACACTACGACCTGGTTTTCTCCTCACAGTGGTTGCTCAGTTTAGGGGATGGCAGCCTCGGCTGTGCTAATGAATCTGGGGACATATTCTTCCTGAGGACCCCACCCACACCTCTTCCCACCGTTTCCTCCAAAAGCCTTTTGCAGATGGTGCCTCTCAGTTCCCAGAACCAGTCTGCAGCAGTGATTAAAAGACCAAAATTCCAGGAACCATTTTTTTTTCTTTTTGTGCACTTTGGCAAATGTCTAAGCTACATTAAGACCTACTGAATCATTTAAGAGTGACAATCAAGATGCTGGAGGAAAATTAAGGATTCTGTAAGGCATGGGGCCAGTTCCTTAAAAAAGTGGTTGTTTGGGAGGAAGGTAGGATTCCGCAGACACTCTTTTTGGGAACCCACAGCCCCCTTCCTATCCCACGTGATCCCTTTTTTTCCCTGTTCCCATTAACAGCAATCATTTCAATTACCACCAATTTTCTACGTATTACAGAGTTATAATATGACCAAGAAAAAAGAATAAAAACTCAAGAGCTTATATGATCACAGAACCCCAGAAGCCCTCCATCCAACATTCGATGTCCCACTGAAAGGACACCCAGTGATCTTTTGCTTACTTCAGTCTTTGATGATTTCTTCTGACATTTGAGAAGCTCTCTCAGAATGCAAAGGGAAAGACAGATGAAAACAGTGAGGGAGACCACAGAGGTATGAAAGACAGAAAAGAGAAATTCCGCTGTGAATTATAGGTACAGTGAAGGAAAACCGAGCAATAATCAAAGTTGTGACCTAGAAAAAGATTATAAATTGAGGACTCCTGCATTCTGGACTGGGTTAGTTTCCTGTGGCTGCGGTAGCAAGTACCACAAATTGGATGGCTTAACAAAATAGCAATTTTTTTTTTTTTTAAAGAGAGAAGGACAGTGAGAGAAAAGGAGAGAATGAATCGATTTTATTTAGTTGTTCACATGGCTTTTGTTGCTCTGACACTTAGTTGTTACGTGGGTGCTGGGGTTTGAACCCGTGTACTTGCACATGCCAGGCAAGCACCCTAACCACTGAGCCGTCACTCCAGCCCACAAAAATAGCAATTTGTTCTCTCACAGTTCTGGGGGTTACAAGTACAAAGTCAACAAGTCGCAGGGCCACACTCCCTCTGAAGGTTCATGGAAGGCCTCCTTGCCTCTTGTGGAGTCTAGTGGCCCTAAGTGATTCTTGGCTTGTGGGCCAGTAGCAGGGTAATGCATCCCCTGCTTCTGTCTCCACTTGACCTTCTCCTGTGTGTGCCTCTGTTTGTATTTTTTCCTCTCCTTATAAGGACATTGGACTTAAGGCCCACACTAAATCAAGGATGATTTCAACCCATGATCTTTTAACGAATTACATCTGCAAAGAATTTATTTCCAAGTAAGATCACATTATGGGGTTTTACAGGTGACCATGAATGGCGAGGGGACACTACTCAACCTACTTCATAGACCAAATAAATTAAGAGGCCAGTAAATGGATAACTCCTGGCATTTGCTCGTTTTCAAGTGTTTTTTGCTCAAAGTAATCCATATGCCAAACTGGCAAATTTGGGGTTTATTTCCAGAACTCATTCAACTTGTGGACAGGAGCAGAGTATCATTTTCTCCATAAGATCCAGTCCTGTGTCTGGCTCTCAAAGAATATTTGGTGAATAACATCAGACATGAGAGGTGAGGGCCAATGTGGCTTCTGCAAGGCCAGCCACAGTGTCTCTTTGGGTTAGGTCAGTGGCCTTCAAACCAAGGCACAACACATGCCAAGACTTTCCAAAAGATATGTGGACACAGGTAGGTTTAAGGGAATCCAATTCTAGATTTTGAACTTCTATGACTATTTGAAATATTGGTCTGAGAATCCCTCATGGTCTGGACTCCTAGGAGTTTTCTTCTCCTAATCTCCTTTCACAATTGTGCTTCACAAAAGCATGGGATTCCTCCAACTGGCCCTGAACCTTAGTCACTATGGTACATTGTCCCCGGGAGACTGAAGCTCCAGCATATCAAACCAAGGGACACTTTAAGATCTGTTTCATTGAACAATCTCAACTCCTCGGTCCCTGACTAGTAAGAGTGATCTATATGTAGAGTCCCCTGAGAGCAGAGCAGAGGGAGCGCTGGAAGCAATGCTGAAGGTGGTAGGGCCTTATTTCCCACAGGTGACAAACTCAGGGTAAGCCTCTGTGCCTTTTCTTTCACTCTACTAGGAAAGAACTGGTGAAATGAGACTGTCTCTGGGATGCAGGTTGACACATTTGCTTGGATTACAAAATGGAATCTGACTTTTTCTGACCAAGAGTCAAGTCTGATTTGGCCACTTGGTTTGAAGGTGAGTTATACTAATTTAGTTAAAAGGTGGATAAAACCCAAAAATCAAATGAGCTTAATCTGCAGCTCCAAGAGGATGTGTTTGTATAAAATTTTTATTAAAAGAAAAACTTTGTATTTACAAGGTACATTGACAATATTTTGTTTTTTTCTTTCACAGCATTCTAAGTTAAACAAGGCACTGTCGTATGAAAAATTGACTAGATATACTTCATAGCTGAACCTTTTTGATATACCTTCTAGGAATTTGAAATCTGAATGAGAATAATGACTAATAAATTTTCCCAGCCAGGTGGGAAAATTGCACTCAACAAAACTGATGCAATTGGATTGTCATTAAAGATCATTAAAATTACTTTTGACAGGGGCTGGAGTGGTGGCTCAGTGGTTGCAGTGCTCACCTTGCATGCACGAGGATGCGAGTTCAAACCCCAGCACCACATACACAACAAAGTCTAGGAGCAACGAAAGCCACATGAAAAACTAAATAAAATTGATTCTCTCTTTCTCTATCTCACTGTCCCTCTCTCTTTAAAAAAATTATTTTTGATGAATTTGATATACAAATTGAGTTAAAAGGATGAGTATCACACTGTAACAAAATTCCTATTATGCCTGTCGTATTTTTGTGGGCACATTTTCTCAGCATATCTATTAGGAAAAAAATAGGAATAGAATTGTAGGTCAGCACTATGTCATTCTAATAATAAGTAATATTAATCCATGAACAGAGGAGCAAATGAAAGAAAAGAAAGTCCTTCCATATCATTAGATGCATTTTTAATAATATCATATCTTTGTTAATTTTTAAAATTTGCATTATATTTGTGGCATTTTTGATCAATTATGTAATACAAATTATTTTATGGGTAATCTAGAAAAAAATTTTTAACAGTGTTTATGCTCACAGGAAGTTTATAAAATTAATTTCACAATATGCACACATTTTAATTACAGAGGAATACATACATATAAACATAGAAATATAAAATTTTATGGAAATGTAAATTCAAGGAGAAAGAAGAACAATGTTGATTTTTCTTTTTTAAGAGAGAAACAACTTTATTTAGTTTTTCACATGGCCTTAGTTGCTCCAACCCTTAGTTGTGTACGTGGTGCTGGGGTTCGAACCTGAGTCCTCGTGCTTGCCAGGCAAGCGCTGAGCCACCGCTCCAGCCCCAACAATGTCAATTTCTATTCTATCTCAAATCCAGTAACACTGCCCTGCCGCACTACCAGAGATGAACAGGGCTTTGAACAGGGCTTATAAGTGACCTAAGATGAACCTCGATCCCCTGGGAAAAGCCCATCAGCTGCCTCTGTAGTTACAGATCTGCTCCCTGCCTGCGAGGCTGAAAAGAACAGGGTACTGTGCCTTGCTGGGCAGCCCTGGTGTGTGACATCAGCCAAAGAGCCCACAAAACCTGGGTCCAGCCACAGCTCCAGGCGGAGAGCCCATCACTCAGCCCTCCTCTCCTCCGTGAGTGTCCACTGACTTTCCAACCCGCACTCAAAGCTGTGTGCTCTAGCTGTGCACCTCCCTGCCCACGTTCTGCCAGGCCCCCTCCCTCCACGGATGCTCTTGGTTCTCACATCCCCACGTCTCCCTTCCATCACTCCTTCAAGTCATACCGCTACAGCTTCTCCTCCGTAAAAGCTTCTCTGATTCCCCGTCAATTCACCTGCTCCTTGGACCAAAGTTCCTCTGCCACCTTCTGAGCTGCAGCCCCTGAGCCCTTGACCTGAAATTCGTTGCTTTTTAACTGGTCTGATTTCCCCTCCCAGCCTGGGGCAAGGATTACTAGCCCCTCTTTACTTCTACTCCACAAACATGAATTGAGCACATTGATGGTTATCAGGCTCTGTGCAGGGTGAAATAAGGAGGGGGGAAGACAGGTCCCCAATCGGAGGGCAGGGCTGTAAGGGGCTGGCCAAGGTGGCTAAGCACAGTCCAGAGCACTGCTTCTGGGGCCCGCCAGATGCTCTTTCTACAGTGTGAACCCAGATGTGGCTTGGTACCAGATGACTGGAAAATGCAGACCAGCCTGTGACCAGGTGAGCAGGGGTTCAAAGGAAGTCTAGCAAATGCCACAGTCACTGGGCATGGGCTTCCATGGAAAGGTGAGCGCACCCTCTGTCATGGTATTTTATCCATCTGGAGGCCCAGGAAGGGACCCTAGGAGCCAAGATTTCTGCTTGTCGCAGCAGAGTACAAGGAGAACATTCAGATCACATTCAGCAGATGGATCCTAACATTCTGAAAAGCTAATGAGAGTTCTGGACGGTCGCCCTCAAAATCACAAAGACCCATGCAATGCATGTCTGTTTGCATATAGTTTCAGGGCATCAGCTTCTCTTAGAAGCTTATCCATGGAGGCCTCCACCGGAAGTACCTCGACTTAACCAATGGCTCCTTCGGTGTGGTTGCTGTAGAAGAATGGGGGGAAAGATGCTCAGTAAATATTGGTTGGATTAATGAATGAGTTTGAATGTGGTCAGGCCAAGATTCCTCATAGATAGCTATCACTTTTACCTTCTGGTAGTGCCAGCATGAGCTCTTAGCCAGAGTCCACCTATAGTGTTCAGGTGAAATAGCCCCCACCCTGGGTGGTGGCATTCAGGGGTTCAGGGAATGTCCTACTTCTCAAAAGCATCTTCCCCCAATAATCCTCCTTTGGTCCTACCATGCCTAGAACTCTACAGTGAGCACAGCCATTTCCACACATCTGTTTGAGGCAAGAGTGCCCCTGGGTTCAGGATAGATGTGTAGAGAAGAGGAAGCAGCTTGGCAACTCAAGGTAAGTGCCTCATTCCCCAGAAACTTCCCAACCTGGGTGTGGCCTCTCTCATGGATGAGTCAGACCATGATGGACTGTCCCATGGTTTCCAGGGACCTTGGGAACTATGTCAAACCAAAACACCATCCTTACAATTTGATAATTTAGAAATACAAAATATTCTAGAAAATCTTTTGTAAATTAATGAGAACTGTCAAGAGCCCTTAGCTTCTAGAAAATTTTGATTTATCCAAATAGGAAAGTGTTCCCCAGAAGAGATGTGGAGGGACAAAAATGAACATTTATTGCATTTCAACTATATGCTAGATGGTTCCCATATATTATCTCATTTAATCATCCTAGAGTCAGGGAAAGAAAGCATTTACTCTGAGACAAACAAGCTCAGATTTACCGAGCGAGTAAGTCACAGAACCCAGAGTCAACCTCCACATTGTCAGTTCTCGAAGACCATGAACTTTCCTGCTACACAATAAACCAAGAGTGTTTTGCTCTGTTTTATTTCAGGACAGAACACAGATTGGGACTCTGGTCACCTCAGCTCAGAATCAGCAGCAATTTGAGGAGACTGTGATTATCCTGAATGATGTCAACTTCAAAAATGGAGATGAGCCAAAACCCAACTATTTCCCAAGTGAAGTTGGTGCTGGTTTTGTGTTATGCTAACAGGATCCAATCACTTTTTATTTTCACTATGCATACTGTGCAGACACTAGAACCCTTATGAAATCTAAAAATTGGAAGACTTTCCCTGGTGGCCTGAATCCAAATCTTTCAGGGGCTGGAATGATGGTAGGACACAAGCCTCTGCAGGGACGCCAGGTCTAGGGTCACAGAGGAGTCCAAGAGGACCAACCCCCATGACTCCCCTGTGACCAGCAACTCCATGATCCTTACATTTTCTGGTATTAAAAAAAAATCACTAACCTAGGAAAATATTCATTTTCCAACACATTCAATAATGTTTTTAAAGAAAGTATCTGTATTTACTTTGCCTCTTTGGCTCTTCCTTTTATTTCCATGAACAAGTGTACTCCCATAAATGTGATAATCATCATTGCTGTCATAACAGCTATCATCCAGGAATTCGTTTGCAATCAGAAAAGCGCTTTCTTACACATGGAAAATCATGATTATAGGCCATTATCAAGGCCTGCAAGACAGTCAGTGTTAAGATAAATATAACTTTTTTCTTTTTGTAATTAGCAACTTTTAATATGTTTATTAATTTTCATTCCTGGATTTTTCCTCCTCTTTCTCTCACAAACAAATTTATTTTTACCTAGCTGTTGTTTTATAGATTACTGTCTGATCGACCTCCTTGGACAGGGAAATAGGGAAAATGCGGGTTATCAAGATGTAAATATTTTTGCACTCCAATATTTTCAAACTGACAACTTTCAAGGTCTAATTGGAAAATTTCCCCAGAAAAGCACCACTTAGATAAACTTTCTGGAGAAAAAATTTATATACTTAATAGAAGGCTCTGCAGAAAACATTTTTGGCATCTCAAAATTGTCTTGTTTCTAATCAGCTATTACTATAGGGGTTCACACCAGAACCATGTTCCAAAAGCTCTTTATCTCAGTTACATAAGCAGAATGGCATTTCAAAATCTCATTTTTAAAGGGCATTAGTCACTAGTTTAACAAAATACATGTTCTGTACCAATAAAATTTAATGTTCAAATAAAAAATGCTTGTTTACATGCATTTTTATTTGCCTCTCTATATAAAAGAAACCATGTTTTCATGACATATTCTCCTTCGGACCAGGGGTGCTCCCTCCCATTTCTCTGCTAATGTGGAACTGACCCAACCCATGGTCATGGCCTCTGGAGAGAAGGCAGGCATCCAGGAGGGTGGAGCTGATTTGGTAGCTGAGATGAAGACTTGAAGCTGAGCAGTGGCTTTGCCTCCCCACTCCCCAGACTCCTCTGGTGTGAGAGCTACTTCTGTAGGCAGGTAGTTGTTGGAATGAGCATTATCTCTGTCCCTAAATTGCCCACTTTGAGGACCCTGTAAGAGGAGCCCTCCTCCCCACACAGCTGCCAGAGAGCAACATCTGCACACATTAAGGCAAGAGCAATGGCAGAGAGGGGCACTTATTTTTTTCTTTTCTTTCTCCTTCCTTTCTTTCTTCCCACCTTCCTCCCTTTCTTCCTTTTGGTGCTGGGGATTGACCAGTGCCTCATGCATGCTGAGTACACACTCTACCACTGAGCTATACTCCCAGTCCCCCTTTTCTGCATGAGGGGTACCAGGGATTGAACCCAGTGCTCTTAACCACTGAGCCACATCCCCAGCTCTTTTTATTTTTTATTTTGAGCCAGGGTCTCACTAAGTTGCTTAGGACCTCGCTAAGTTGCTGAAGCTGGCTTTGAACTTGTGATCCTCCTGCCTCAGCCTTCCAAGATGCAAGGATGATAGGCATGCACCTCAGTGCCTGGTCCCCTTTTTATTTTTTATTTTTTACCACTTTCTTTTATTCCCAAAGTCAGAAGAATCCTCCATTAAAACAACTGCCCATTAAACTTAACTTTTTATTTTGTCCAAAAATCGTAAATCCTCAAAGGGAGATCAGTAGTGGAAAGGGACCAAGGGGTAGGAGGGAGGGAGGGGGGATATGCCAGGGAGGGATATTGGCCAAATTAAATTGCTATATTATATGTATGTATGAAATAAATGAACAAAAATGTGGAGAAAAAAATTAAATCCTGTAAAGCAAGGCAATAGTTTACTTAAAGTCACTATGACTGGATTTGGTCTCTTTAGACTAAAATTCCCCTTCCATCTAATTAAAATTTCCTAATTGAAGTTTATGGGCTAGCAGTGTCTGATATTTGTCCATTGCAAGCTTTACTGCCTTCCCTACACACATTCAGAACTCACCTCGCATAGCATTGTAAACCGAATGTTAGGTCATTCACAGATTTGTCTTATGGGCTTAGCACCCACAGGGAAGGATTGAGGGTATAGTTTCTTGTGGGTAATATTTTTCTTTTTGGTACTATAAATAAAAGTAAGTGTTGCATTAAGTAATATTTTTCTACTGAGAGCTTAAAATTTTATTCAATAGCAGACTATTATTTATTAGATTTTTAAAATAAAACACCACAGCCTTAACAAATAAAAAATTAATTATGCTGAATAATAACAAAGAGACACCATGAGGCAGAAAAATATGTCCTGGAAACTATTTTTGTGTATGTGCAAACAAGCATAGCTATCACTAATTCCTTTTCCTTGTGTGAAAGTCTTGCAAATTCTAGACAAACTACTTCTCTGTCAAAGTTCAGAAAGAGAATGAAAAAACAAAACTAAACTGACACTATTTTTTACTCATGATGTCATTTTCTGTCTTCCAAAACCCGTGGGTCTGATTTTGATGTCAGGGTGCATAGCTCCACAGTGACAGCCCCAAATGTATTTGAAGAGGGAAATAACCTTTCAGCTCCATAGCACTCATCTTCCCCACGAAGATAAATATAGCCCAGGCTGAAATCACTTAGTGTCAATCAAGGTAACCAGATCAGCTCAGCGTTAATAATGAATTTGGTCACGTGCCCCCACTGGGAGAAAAGTGTGAGAGAGAGGTGCACTTGTTCCATGTGACACCCATCGGCTTCTGTGTCAGGCCACAGTTCCCCAACCCAGCTGGGCAGCAATAGGGTAATTTAATCTGCCACCCACTTTAATCGCTAAACTGAGAGAATGATCTGGGTTGCCAGAAAAAGGCATACAGAGCACTGGTCCATCTTGGTAGCTGGCATGCAAGTCAAACCAGGGGCTGTCGTGAGGGGATACACTCAAGTTTTATGGGGTCTAAAGCTTATGAAACCGAAGATCTCTATTTAAGGGAAAGAATACAAATTTACAAATGAAAAATGAAGAGCGGGACCTTGGAAGGGACCTGTGCGAGTGGGAGGCCTGGAAGCATCAGCTTCCTTATCATCATGGAGAAGCCTTCTCTTATTGTCATGGAAACCAAAACTTCATTAGCCTCTTGTCTGCATCCTGGGTTCTGGATTTGCTGACTCCACAGCACTACAGCCCCTTCACTCTTATGTCATTGTTTGTACTTTTCCACGTCTCCTCACATGAATATAAACTATTTAATACTCCCGTGGGCCACAGGGTCATACCATTACCAACCCCTCCATCCATCTCTAATCAATGTACATTTGTGTTTCTGACAGGCACCAATCATCAGTTCGTATTTCCTATTTGTACTCTATGATGTCAACTTTAAAAAGTTAAGTTTCACCACATTATCTTTCATAAAACCTCTGAAAAGAATGACTACAGATTCGAACACCAGAAACAAAATAATAGAACAAAACCAGACAACGCCCCTAAAGCAGTCAGTCTTCAGCAAATCAAACACTGCCTAACCTATTTAAATATGTAGAAGCAAATTAATAGCATTATTACTATAATAAGAAAGTCAAATAGGATTTATTCCTTAAGAATAGATAATGTAAGCAGGTGGATCTGCAATACCAGATCTAAAACTATACCATAGAGCTGTAGTAACAAAAACAGCATGGTACTGGTATCAAAATAGGAATGAAGACCAAATGAATAGAAGACTCTGAAACAAACCCACAAATCTTTAAACATCTGACCTTTGACAAAGAGGGTCAAAGTATAACATGGAGGAGAGACAGCCTATTCAACAAATGGTGCTGGACAAACTGGAAAGCCACTTGCAGAAAATTGAAATTAGATCCTTATCTCTCACCTTGCACAAAAATCAAATCAAAATGGATCAAGAAACTAGGAATTAAACCAGCCACCATACAACTGCTAGAAGAAAGTTAGGACCAACACTCCAACATTTGAGAGTAGGCAAAGACTTTCTCAACAAGACTCCTAAAGTGAAAAAATTAAAGTAAAAAATCAATGAGTGGGATGTCATTAAACTAAAAAGCTTCTGCACAGCTAATGAATTGGTCAAAATTGTTAAGATACAACCTACAGAACGGGAGAAAATCATGGCCTGTGATTCTTCTGACAGGGGTGGAATATCCAAAGTTTACAAAGAACCCAAAAAATGTATTGTCAAAACCACAAACAATCCAATCAATAAATGGGCCAAAGAGCTAAACAGAAACTTCTCAACAGAGGAAATTGAGCTAGTTAGTGAATACGTGAGAAAGTGCTCTAAATCACTAGTAATCAGAGAAATGCAAATCAAAACTACATTAAGATTTCACTTCACTCCAGTCAGATTGGCAAAAATGAAGAATATAAGCAATAACAGATGCTGGAGGGGTTGCAGGGAGATAGGAACACTAGCACACTGTTGGTGGAGCTGCAGACTGGTACAGCCCCTCTGGAAAGCAGTGTGGAGAATCCTCAAAAAATTAGGGATGGACCCACCACACCATCCAGGTATCCCTCTTCTAGGTATTTTCCCAGAGGAAATCAGCATATTACATCAACACAGCAAAGCCTATGTTCATAGCAGCTCAATTTACAATAGCTAAATTATGGAATCAACCCAGATGCCCCTCACTGGATGAGTGAATCCAAAAGCTGTGGTATATATATACCATGGAATTCTACTCAGCTATCAGAAACAACTATATTGCAGCCTTTGAAGGTAAATGGATGGCAAAGGAAGTAATCATGCTGAGCAAAATTAGCCAAACCCAGAGAGTCAAGGGTCAAATGTTTTCATTCATTTGTGGAGACTGGAGCTAAACCTAGGCCTGTGTGGAAAGTAGTCAGTCTCATGTATTGGTCCCAACAAAGGCATAGCAACACATAATCTAGGGCAATCATAGATATGTAGTGGGGAGGAAAAGAGAGGGGACAGGTGGGGGAGTGTAGAGGGAGGGCGAATAGGGAGGGATCTAGGGTATAATTCTGGTTTAAGAATATATGCATATCATATTGTTACTTTATTTGTGATTATTTGTGATTGTACTCCTTAAAAAATTAATAATACGGTTCAACATTTCAAAACAGTGTTAAATCAATAGAATAAAAGAGAAAAAAATTATATGATCATTTTGACAGGAGAAAAAATAATTCATGAAACTTAACACCCATTCCCAACAAACTCCTCCAAAACTAGAAACAGAAGAAAATTTTTCTTTCATTGGTGAAGAATATCAGCTGGAAACTAGAGCAAATATCATACTTAAAAATGATATGAGAATTATTCCTATTGATCATTTAGGAATAAGGTAATGATAACCACCACAATTAATCAATATTGACCTGGAAGTCTTAAACAATTAAATAATGAGGAAAAGAAATAAGATATAAATATTTGAAAGGAAGAAAACAAAACCATCAGTATTTACATATGATAGAATTATGTAGGTAGAAAAAAACCATGAGAACCATTTGAAGGAAACTATCAAAATCATAGAGTTCATTAAGCTAGGTAGGGGGTTAAGCACAATATAACATATGAAAATTATAGCTGGCCTCTGTTCTAGAATAACTGCTATAAAATGTCATGAAAAAGGGCTATTCACAAAAGCCCTAAAACTTCAACATACCTAAAAATAAACTAAAAATATATGAGATATAACTGAAGAAAAATGATAAAATTTTACTCAAAGACATAAAGAAAGCCCAAATAAGTGCAGAGAGCATGTATGTGTCTTATAGAAAAGATTTGGCATTGTAAAGATACACATTCTCCCCAAATCATTTTATAACTTCAATGAAATCACAATCAAATTCCAAGTGGGGGTTTTCAAAGAACTTATAATCTTCTTCTAGAAGAGGAATGTGAAAGAATATTCAAGGAAGCTTTGGAAAAGAGGTGTTAAAAGAGGGAACATGCTGTTCTGAATTTCTGAGCTAATCCAGAAGAGGCCGGCTTGAGGATGAGGAAGTATGCACAGATACTTAGTGCAAATTGCACGTCTCTCCATGACCTTGAAGGATGTGGAGTTGTGTTGAGCAACAGAGCACAGCTTCTTGGTTTCCCTTAATTCCACCATGAGAACCAGGCTTGCGTGCAGGCCACGGTCAGACTTCCAGGAGAAACTGCCAGGTGGTGGAGAGTCCTCAATGGTGTTTTCTGGAGCACACCATCTTGAAATTTCAGAATGGCTAGAAAATCACTTTTTGTAAGCCACATTATCCAGACCTGTTATCAAGTTCAATTTCAGATACGTTGCTATCACGGTTTATTGGAGCACTACACACAAACGAAATGACAATAGCCAAGCATCACACATGCCTCGATGCACTAAGGCAATACGACAGGCCGAGTGGCATGCCAGCTTGTCATCCCCGTTCCTCCTCAGACCCACCCTCTGCTGGATCACTTTAGAAATGTAGAAGAGCGGGGTCTCTCTTTTAGAACTCCCTTTGCAAAATTTCAGGCAGGCACGTCATTTTTTCTTACGAGGCGGGGCTGAGCGGAACAAGCCTGGCCACAGCATTTCACAACATCAAAACATAATGTAAAGTAGCAGGAAACAAAACATTGCAAGATTGGTGCAAAGATCAAAAAAATAGCTTAAGAGAACACAAAAGGGAATCTAGAAATAGAGTCATGAAGACATGGGATGTATCATATGATAAATGTGGCATTTCAAATCAATAGGGAAAGCACAGAGTGACTTCAAAAACTGGTATTGGAGCTGAAGCGGTGGCTCAGCGGTTACAGCGCTTGCCTGGCATGCACGAATATGCGAGTTCAAACCCCAGCACCACATAAACAACAAAGTCCCGTAACAACAAAAACCACATGAAAAACTAAATAAAACCGATTCTGTCTTTCTCTCTCCCTCCCTCACTGTCCCTCTCTCATAAGAAAAAAAAACAAACAAAGAAACTAGTAGTGACTTTGGCAATTTATTGTCCATTTGGTAATTATTTATTCAAAAATATATAAGTTCCAGAAGGATTAAAGATGTAAATATAATCTAAAACAACAAAACATTAGAAGAAAATATTAGAGAATCTGACATAGGAAAAGCCTTTGCAAAACCCATAGAAGAAAAAGTGGTGAAATCTCACTTTGCCGAATTGTAACACTGTCAAAAGAAATCACCACAGACATGTTAAAAGAAAACTTACAGACTAGGAAAAAGTATTTGCTTAATTTTAAATAAAGAATTGATATTTAAAATATATAAGAAACTACTTAAAGAAAAAGACAAGTGGCCTAATAGAAAAATGGGTGAAAGACATGAATTGGTAGCATCCACAAGACAAACTACAAGTTAGTATTAAACATAATGAAAAAGGTCAGCCTCACTGCTCACTCACTGGATATAATATAATAGTAAGTTACCATTTTTGTTTTGGGGGTACCAGGGATTGAACCCAGGGGCGCTTAACCACTGAGCGACATCTCCATCCATTTTTACTTTTTATTTTGAGACAGGGTCTTGCTAAGTTGCATAGGGCCTTGTTAAGTTGCTGAGGTTGGCCTCAGTCTTACAGTCTTCCTGGGTGAGCTTCCCCAACCCTTCCAACCCACCCCAAGTTGCTGGGATCACAGGCATGTGCCACAGTGTCCATTCCGAGATACTAATTTTTACTTGTACCTCACAAAACTTTTGTATGGGGAAGCCTTTATTTCTTCCTTTATTTCTGAAAGATATCTTCATGAGGTACAAACTCCTGGCTTGACAGGTTATTTTCCCCTAGTGCTTCAAAGAAGTCACTCCACCGTTTTCTGGATTACATACTTTCTGACAAGACATCTGCTATAATTTTTGTCTTTCTCTGCATTTCATGCTTTTTCTTCCCTCTGACTTCAAGCTTTTACCATTTATTTTTAGAAAGAGAGAATCAAATTTATTTAGTTTTTCATGTGGCCTTCATTGCTCTGACACTTTGTTGTGTACCTGGTGCTGGGGTTCAAACCCACATCCTTGCGAATGCCAGGCAAGTGCTACAACTGTTGAGCCACTGCTCCAGCCCCTCAAGCTTTTATCTTTGTCTTTGGTTTTAACAGTTTAAATTTGATATACCCAGCTTGTTTTGTTTTTTAATTTATTCTACTTGATATTTGCCAAGCTCTTCAGATCCATGGTATAATGTTTGTAATTAACCTTGGAAAACACCCAAGCTTTATTTCTTTAAATGTTTTATCTGTCCTTTCCTCTCTCTCTTCCCCTTCTGGGATTATAATTTATATGTATACTGGACCAGCTGGTACCGTCTCTCAGATTTTGCACGTTCTGTTCTATTTCCTTCTTCCCGCTCTTTTCGTTTCGTGCTTTGGTCTAGGTAATTTCTATTGAGCTCTTTCATGTTTACTTGTTCTTTCATTGGCTGTATCAAGTCTTCTCATGGGCCAGTTGAAAGCATTCTTCATTTTGGTTGCCTGTGTCTTTGATATCTACTATTTCCCTTTGATTTTTTCTTATGTTTCCATCTCTCCACTTTAAGAACCCATCTGCTCTTGCGCATTGTCTATCTTTTCCATTAGAGCCTTTAACATACAACTCATAGTTAAATTCTCTCATTATTCCAACATCTTGTATTATATCTGAGTTTGATATTTGATCACTTTGTCTCCTGATAGTATTTATTTCCTTATTTTTGGTATGTTTCATAAATTTTTCATAAACGTCAAATAATAGAAGTTAAGGCAAATAGTTTTCAGGCCAGGAAGTGAACATGCCTCTTCCTCTGCTTGGCCTTCAGTTTAGGGGTTGAGTCAATTTTTTCAGTGTAGCAGGCATTGTTGTTTGTCCCCCACTCCCAACCCCAGCAAAACCTTTTCTTTCTTACTTTCTGAAAATCTCCATTTGTTGAAGTATGGAGTGACAAACCTTTAGAGAAGAGAGGGCCTGACTTCAGTTCCAGATGATGAAGTGCATTTGGTTAATCATGGAAATCTGATTTCCCTTTGCTAGCAATTGGCTTAAAAGTTGACACGTGACTGAACTCACATCAGTGATAGGCAGACTTAAGATTACAGAGAGGAGTTTGGGAAAGATTCTCCAGCATCATAGAAAAGAGGAATATGGAAGAGACTCACCCTCTTCTGCCCTCTTTACCTTCCTGCCATTTGAGGATATGATATTTGACACTGTGATGCCAATTGTGACCATAAAGGGAAAACCAAAGGAACTTGGAGAAACTGACACAATTGAACTGCTGAATAATGAACCATCAAATCATCTACCTGAGGATTTCATGTTGTTTGAGAAAATGAAACAAATCCCTTTTGCTAGGATCAAAAAAAAAAAAAAAAGAAAGAAAGAAAAGAAAAAGAAAAAGTCATCTATTTCTGCCCAGGCTGTGAGAGGAAACTCGATTTGTCTTCGCAAAGTCCAATGTCATTCATGGTGTGTAGTGTTTTCAAATGCAAAGCAATTTTTCTATTGTCTCCAAAAGCTGTAACTTTTCTTCAAACTACAACGCAAAGGTCAAAACCATACCGATGTGGATGAGTGTGCTTTTCTCCAGAAATGTCTTTTTAAATGTGGATTGGAGGAAAGATATTCAAGTAGAAACTTTTCTTTTCATCCCACGATACTTTAATTATGGTAACAGTTTGAAAATTCCTAACACCTTTTATGTGAAGTGATCAAAAGCGATGTTATCGCAGTCATGGTTTTATTTATATGCAGAAAATCTCTTCGGATTTCAGTGAAGAGGTGAGATTTATTATATATTTGCATCAAAGCTACCTACTCATATACCTGACAGCAAGTCATATTTTACCAAACACTGATGCCTTAAAATTTTACTGTCGTAAGGTTTCCAGTCCCTCGCTGCGCTTTAGCATTCCTGCCAAGCTTGCCAGGAGGGGAAGGAGCCTTGAACTTCCCTGACCCTATTGTGTCAAACACATCTCTTGTGCTTCGAACCTTGTCTGTTTTTTTTGACAGTCAGGCCTGAGGTTTAAGAAATTCTCCACGGCAAAACCCTCAGAACATGGAGCATACCTTCCACTTACCTGGAGTCAGACTCCAGAGACTGCCCGCCCAGACCAGCTGCTGGCTTTTCCTGACAGGAATGGACGACTCTCTCCTGGCCAAGAGGCTGGCTTTCCTGGGTCCTCTGCTCTCCCTTTTTCTTTACCTGATTCCTCTTTGCATGTCAGGGACACCCTCTCTTTTCTGGTGCTCAGAGGCTTGGATGGTATGCCCCTGAAATTCCTGGAACCCCACAAATAGCTCTTCAACCAAATGAGCCTCACCAGCTGAGCTCAGCTAATTGTGACCCATGCCTTGAGGCCCCAATTTGTGAAGTCAAATATCTTCACTCCTAAGGAATATATGTCTTTAATTACTGAAGCCCAGTTGAATCTGAATCTCTGGGGATAAGGCCCAGAGATCAGTCCAGGGGAAGTTGTCAGTCAGATAAATATCAGTCCAGGTAATTTTGTTCTGTAGCTAGGGTTCAGAACCACTGGTGAGGGGCCAGAGCAGTGGCTCAGCAGTTACAGCATATGCTTGGCATGCACTAGGACGCGAATTCAAACCCCCAGCACCATGTGTACACAACGAAGTGTCGGAGCAATAAAAGCCACATGGAAAATTGAATAAAATTGATTCTCTCTCTCTCTGTCCCTCCCTCTCTTAAAAAAGAAAGAAAAAAAAAAAGAACCATTGGTGATGATATCTAAAGTTCTTTCATCTCGACATTCCATGATTCTAGATTACTAAGCGATAGCACCCCCTATTCCTTCCATTGACAGGTGCCTTGGAAGCATGATGGCTGATTCTAGATTAGCAGAGACCTACATCAATGGCTTAGTAGCGATTGGCTAAGCCCCATGGTGAGTCACAGCAGTCTCTGGGCTGAATGGGAAAGAGTGCCATGATCTACCAGCAGTGTATTCCATGAGCAATGGAGAGAGAGAAGCACTGGAGATTCCCCCTGACCTGTCCTAATCCAAAAAGGAGACCATAAGGAAGCCATCACGGGCACTGATATAGAACAGTTCCTATCCTTTGTTTCAGGTATGCATTGCTACACAACAAAACATTCTAAATCCCCGTGGTCAGGACAACCACCATTCACTAGTGATGGTCCAATTTGGACAGAAATTTAAAAAAAAATAGCTCATCTCTTTTCCAAGTAGTGTTAAGGCAAGGATTGTGATTAGATTTAGAGAATCCAAGATGGGGTCAAAGTCCCATGTCCAGGGGCCTTAGCTGGGGGTGCTGGAATGGTAGGTGAGGGACTGGGCTAGGACTCCAGCAAGTTAGTCAGACTTCCTTATGGAGGAATCAAGGCTCTAAGAAAAAGTGCAAGCTGCCAGACCTCTTAAGGGTCTCTTACAAACAGAATTATCCAATGCCAGCCAGCTTCAAGCGGAGGAGAAATAAACTCCACTTCTTGATGGAAGGACCCACACATATGTATTAGTCAGCTTCTCACTGCTGTGAAAAAATACCTGAGAAAATCAACTTAAAGAAGAAAGGAGTTGTTTCAGCTCAGTTTCAGAGGCTTCAGTCCACGGTTACTTGGCTTCATTGTTTCTGGGCCTGTGGTGAGGCAGAATATGAGGGTAGCAGGGCATGCTTCCCCTGTGGCTGGGAAGCAGAGAGAGAGGAAACAACCAGGGACAAAATACAAGCCCCTAAGACACAACCCCCAAAGACCCACTCCACCCAACCAGGATCCACCTCCTAGGTTCCCACCACCTTCCAACAGCCTATTAAATTAGGAATCCAGTGATAAGGTCAGAGCCTCCTGAGTCAATCGCCTTCCAAGTCCTACCTCTGAGTACCACAGCCTTGAGGGCAAAGCCTTCAACACATGAGTTTTTCGGGGATATTTCAGATCCAAACCATAATGGTACACATCCAGGGAGGCAGAAATTGTTGGTGGCCATCTTTGCAGATAATTTTCCATAACCCTTACTCGTCCCATCTGATAATTCTATTGTGTATCTTTTCACCTGAAAATCATATTATAAAAAAGGTGAAGGGAAAAGTTGATATTCCTGATTACCCATACCTAATTTAAATGATTTGATTATTAATATAAACACATAGGCATACAATTCTATTCATAAATATATATTTACATCACTACATCAGTTAATAGCTAAAGGCTGTCAATGATTATGATTTATTAGAGTACTATCTATAACAGTAACTATCAGTAAGAGATAACATTTTTGAGTTTCAACTCAACAGTCTCTTGGAGGGATTATATTTTGTTGTACTTAAGAATACAATTGGACCAGGCACGATGGCACATGCCTGTATTCCCAGTGGCTTTGGAGTCTAAGGCAGGAGAATCCAAGTTCAAAGCCAGCCTCAGCAACTCAGCAAGACCCTAAGAAACTTAGTGAGAGCCTGTCTCAAAATAAAAAATAAAAAGTGCTGGGGTGTTGCTAAGCACCACCCCAGTGGTTAAGCACTTCTAGGTTCAATCCCCAATACAAAGAAATGTGTGTGTGTGTGTGTGTGTGTGTGTGTGTGTGTGTGTGTAACTGGAAACAGGAAATTAAGAATACAATAGGAAAATAGCAGTTTCCGTCCTGGTACTCTCACCATAAACCAAAATCATCAGATACATAGTCTCTTGGGTGTCAAGTTCAGGATGTAATGCACAGCAATGAGGTTAAGGGCAGGAAGTAGAACTAGTGCCCTAAAACTTACTTCTTCCAGGAAATCAAAACCCTAATCCAACTTTGACCTTCCCCTCACACTGCATAGCTTTATCTTGTCTGTTTCTTTCTGGGGGCTCTGCTCAGTTCTCTATGTCATGTACCCAATCACTCCGTATGATCCCAATGACTCAGCTGGTGGTGTGGGGGATGGCTCTACATTTTAAAAATTGCTCTTCAAACAGAATCCAGCCTGGACTCTGTTCTTAAAACCACATCCAGGACAGTGTGACTAGGAGCAGCCACACTGCTAGTGTGTGTAGACTAGTCGATGTGGAAAGCTTCATTATCAATTGAATTGTACTTGTTTTCACATCCTAGTTCTACTGATTAAAATCCCACGACAATTTTGCTATTTAAACAAAAACAAAACCTCCACATTTAAAAAAAAAACACAAGACAACTCATACGAAAGCCATAGAGGCAGAGCTAACAAACTGCTTGGGCATGAAGTTTACTGGGGGGCGGGATGTATGCCATGAATGAAGTCATAGATGTGACCATGTAGACCATACCAGTCATTTATCCAACCAGTGTTTATTGAGCACTTAACATGTTCCAGTGTTAAGCACTGGGAAAACAGGAAAACAGGACTCCACCATCACTCTTGTAGTCTGAGTAGGGAAGGGAGATATGTAATTCATTAAATAGCATACTATATATTAAGTACCAACATAATAATAATAATTTTGTAATAATAATAACAAAATAGTTTAGGTAGTACTTATGATCAGACATTGCTCTAAATGCTTTAACTTATACTTACTTCTTAGAATAATCCTATGGTGTTAATTATTTTATTATGTCCATTTTATCGGTGTGGATAAGGAGGCACCAAGAGGTCAAATGCCCCGCCCAAGGCAAATAGCTAGCAAGTGGCAGAGCTGGGACAAGGCCCGGCTGCAGTGATCACTGTCATCACTGCCATGCGGAGCAGACAGTGACTGACCTGTCTCGGATTCAGTCCTAACGAGGCAATGATGCTGCCATTTTAAAGGACAGGATGAGTTCCCCATGTGAAGAAGAGACATTTGCAAATTTGAGGACAATCTTGAGGGCAGGGAATGCTTGGGGACTGAGGAGAAGGCGGGTGAGGCTGTCTCCTGGGGGCGTAAGAGGGGGTAGGGGAGGAACTGGTGGTGAAATGTCCCCTGTACTCTGCCCATGCCTGGGTTCCACAGCAGGTCCATTTAGGGACAGCCAGTTTCCTGTTCAGAGACCTCACCCCTAATTCAGAACCAGGTCCTCACAAATGACATGCTGGAATCTGGGAAAGAGAGACGGAAAATTGTGGCCATGAAATCCACATGCATAGTTTCAGTTTTCAGGGCCCCCTGGCACGCTTTCTCTTAGCCACCCTTCACATTTTGCAGTTGAGAAAACAAAACAATAACAAAAAAGTGTCATCCCGCAAATAAATACAGAGCTGGTCCTCCGACCCAGTCTCTGGATTCTTTATCCAACGTCCTTTTCCATTAGACCGCTGAAGTCTGTCCCCATCACTGGACCTGAAAAATCTTCAGGTGTCCATTCTGTTAGTTTTTGGTCCAGAGGGCCATTGTCTCACTAAAAGGAGTGAACGACACATAGAACACTGTGACTCCAGTGTAGGCACACATCCCCAGGATGAAAATGACTTTGGAGTGAGAGCCAGGAAAACTTAAACTTCAGTCTTATCACAATGTCACAGTGTGACCTGCAGGCCTTGGTGTGTCCTCACCTGTAAAATAAAGGAAAATAACTTCCAAAGGGCTTGTCCAGCTTGATCTTTCTCTGCCTCTGTCACTGTCTGCACGTAGCTTAATTATTTTAGTCAACTGCTGTTTTGGCCATCAGGAAGTGCCCGGTTCCATTCAAAACAGAGCTGAGTTGACAGACTGTGCCTTTACAGCTGGAAGCACCATGTCTGGGCCCGGCTCAGGCCTGTCTGTATTCCAACTGAGTTCCTCCAGCTAACCTTGAAGTGCCCAGCATTCCCATGGCCCACTGCGGGATTTGCTTTGTAACCTGAAATGAGATACGTGTCTCCCTATTAATATCCTCACACTGTCTGAATGCATTTGAAAAGCTCACTGTGCTCTGCAACCTGTGGGCCTATCTTTGTTATTGTTGGTTGGAGTCTTGCATATTTGACTTAAAATTAGCACCAAATGCAGGTTTATCTGATCAGGAAAGCATGAATAGGAGGGATGGGTAAATTTCCTTTGCAAAACAGACATGCTTGGATGTGTTTTTCATGCTGGCATGAAATGAATGGCAGCCACTGGTCCTCACTAGGCAAAGTGAGTGGCGATGAGATCACCAGGAGAGCGAAAAAGACAACACAGACTGAGCCTGCTACCAAAGCAGATGGGCGTAGGACAAAGGCTATGTTAACCGGATTCCCTAATCCACCCCTACGTCCACATAGGGCTTTTCCATTTTCAAAGTCTCCACATACCTTATTTCATTCAATCATAAGAGCTCTGGGGAGGTGACCAGGGCATAAATAATTAACTCCAGTGACAAGAAGTTGAAGGTTATGGACTGGCCAAGGTAAAATGGAAAGGCAGAACTGGAACTTAGCTTTCCTAACCTCTAGCCCTGTGCTCTCTCTTCAGTACAAGCTGCGGCAAACACCTGGATTCAAACGTGAATTTCATGGTGAACTTAGTGAGGGCAGAGTTGCCTTACTCATTGATGAGTCCTCAGGGGCCTGGCACGCAGATTCAAGAAGCATTTGCTGAGTTTCTTGAATTCTAGCTTGATTAATGAAGGAGCCTGGTCTTTATCAATTTATTTAAGTAGGGATAAAAAAAAAAACAGCACCCTAAAGGCCTTTACAATCTGTCCCCTGTTTCAGCTCTGACTTTACTTCCTTCTACCTGACTCATTGATCATCTCACTCTGCTCACTCTGCCTTCTTGCTTTTCCTTAAACATGCTTCTGCCTAAGGGCCTTTGCACTGGTTGTTTCTTCTTTCTGGAACACCCTTCCCCAAACACTCTCACGGCTAACTTCCTCTCCTGGGTTTGGATATCACCTTCTCCACAAGGCCTGCCCCAGACATCATATTTTAACTTGCAGCCCATCCTTCACTCCAGTGTTTCCAATCAATGCTCTGCTCTGCTCTTTTCTACAGCATTTTTTTCTTGCCTTCTGCACATATTCATGGTTTATTGTTATCTTTTATCTGTCTATTCCTATTACAATGTAAGTTCAATAAAAGCAGGGATTTTTAATGCCTTGATATATCCCAAGGGCCTAGAACAGTGTCTGACACATAACAGACTCAATAACTAGTGCTGAATGATGGATGGATGGATGGATGGATAAATGGATGAATAGGTTTGCAAAGTTACCACATACTTGATTTCATGGAGAAGTTTTCTTTCTGGTCTACCCAAGGTGCCTGAGCAAAACTGCAATATAATTAACTCTCTACTGGTACAGCAGGGTATCAGGGAGCAGGGACTGTTACCTTTGTCCAGGGGAGAAGGAACAACTGTTCTAGTGTCTTCTCCCACCAGATATGGGCTCTCTCACCCTAGATGGGGTTCTCGCAAATAGGAATAGAGGGGCAGATGGAAAAGACAGGAAAACTCATCCCTCATGGTAAATGTTCAGAGGGATTCCCTGTGCTCATTCCCTTTGCAGAATCAGGGTGATATATATAGCAATTCTAAATGTTGATGAGGGGTCAGGATGTGGCACAGAACCATCGAAGGAGCAGCATAGGAGCCACAATGGAGGCTGGAGCCATCTAAAAGACAGAAGAACTTCTCGTGGGCATGGGTTCTAGACCCAGGCTGAACAGGCACTGAGAAGGCAGCACAGGTGGAAGAGGAGGGGGCTTCCCAAATGTCGCAGAACCTCAGCAAGAATGCTGAGCCCAGGTAAAGGCAAGCTAGAGAGCTGGCTTCCAGCACCCAGACACCTGTTTGGAGCAAGCTGAGTCTTTGCCATTGGGGACTGAGGTCCTAGGCTGGTCACTGGCAGGACTCAGCAGGAAGAGCAGCCAGAGCTCAGAACCCCGCTCAGCTATCAGGCAGCTGAGGAGAACTCAGCACACAACTTCAGGGCACCCTCCGCATCGCCTACTGCCCCGCACACCTGGACTGGGTCCTGGGGACAAGTTGACCCAAAGGGAGGCAGCCCCAGCTGCGGAGAGAGGGAGGGATGCAGGGCAGGGCTGACCCAGGTGCCCACAGGCTTCTTCCTGGAGAGGAACAGCTAGGTCTAGTTCTTCTTTATTTGGTGAGGCACTGCCCACAGCTGGGCAAGTCCTTACTCTGCCAGGTTTCAACTTCCACACTCTCCTTCCTTGTAGGAGTACTGGGATAATGAAGGAGAGCCGCAGGCCTGTTGTGTGCACAGAGGTGAGTGGCCTCAGCCCACTCTCTGACTCCCTCCTCCAGGATCCACCCGTAGCCCAAACCCAGGCAGGCTGGAGAGAAGAGATTGCTGCAGGCATGAGCCTTACAGTCAGCCTTTCCTCCCCTGTGCCCAGCCAGAGCTCCTCGTTTATTTGAACGAAAATTTAAATATAAATATGCAACATCCCTTCCCCTCTCCTTGCACTCAGCAGGAGGGAGCGTGTGTCAGCTGCAGCAAGAGTGCCCTGTGTGCTGAGAGATCCTATCTGCATGGAAGAGAGCAGAAATATTAGACACAGCTAAATAAGAAAACACAGATTATTGCTGGAGACCCCTAAGGCCTACTTTGTCTGTGCAATAGTTTGTTTTACTTTTCACAGAATTTATTTTGGCTGCAGCCAGATTGATGGTGATTATATCTGAAATCCCTCCCACATATCTGTCACATAAACACTTCATTTAATTCAGGTTTGTAAAAATCTACGGGCCAACAGGGAGCCAGCTTGCGGATTAATTAGCAGACGCTAATGCTGGGCATCTTGTCACAGGGTCCGACCTGGCCCCTTTCTCAGGAGTTTGATCCTTTGGGCTGAACAAGGAAAACTAAGGACGAACTGGAGCGGGGAGAAGAACGCTGTCTAGTCTGGCTGGGGAAATGGATTCCAAGCCGCAGAGTGGGCCAAAGTCACCCATCCGGGCCTGGCTGGAGTGGAGGATATTCGGAGGCGTTTTGAAGTTGATACAAAATAAACCCTCAGCTTCCTCGGAGTTTCTGTTGATAGCATCATTGGATCCGACACCTCCTGGGAAGGGGAGGGACCTTGTGGGCCAGGGCTGGGGAGCAAGGGCCCTGATCAACCAGCTGAGTGGGGACACAGGGCCCTGGATCCTCGAGAGTGGGGGCTCTGATTCCTGAGACCCCTGGACCTTTCCTTCCCCAGGGGCTGCACTGGCCTTGCCAGTGCCGGGCAGGATTTCCTAGAGTCTGAGGGAGCGTGCCCCTAATAGGCTGCATATGCCCGCCAGCTGTTGCTGTCCTCCTGCCACCACAGGCCAAGACAAAAAAGCATTATTTCCTAGGGCGTTCTAATCTCTTGGCCTCCTGACTTCGTTGGTTTGCTTTGGACATTGTTAACTTGGGGCTTCTCTGGGACTAGTTCCCCTTTGCTCAGAAAGGGCTCTTTTCTTCACATTCATCTTTCCCTTTAGCAAGGGGTTCCTTGACCAGGATGCTGTGCTGAGAGCATGTGGAACTTCAGTGGGGATATTTGGTTCTTAGAGGCCTTCCTACATCCCTCTTGCTTTGAAAATTCTTGCAGCACCAAAATATCCAGTGTTTGCATGTTCATTTTACACAACATCCCAGCCAAAGAACCATTTGCGAGCCTATTTCACAGATGAGGAATATGCATGAAGTACAGTAATCTGCGAGAGGTGACCTAGGTGCGAAGGGGCTGAGAGCACCAGTACCATATCTGCTGGAATTTCAGAGCCCCACTGTGCTTCCCAGAAAGGCACTGGGACTAGAAACCAGAATGCTCCAACCGTTGTCTCTGCTCTGCCAGTAATGACCAGACCCTCTCCAGGCCTGTTTCCTCCGTGTAAAGGAGGAGTGGGCAGCACCACCCTAGGCCCTGACTCCCAGGGCCTCCTGCCTTGATTTCACCTTCAAATAACCACAAGAACTGGACCATCCCCAACTGCTCAACCTGCAGAGGGACCGGAGGCCAAAAACCAGCTCCAGTCATATCCAGTTACTAACCAAACACTTGTCTTTCTTTCCAACTGAAACTGAACGTGCCTGTCTGTCGCTTGGGGTTCTTGACCAAGAAAGTCAATTTTTAACCCTTTCACAACAGCTATTTTTTCCACAGCACATAAAACACAAGGCACTGATCTGCCAGACACAACTCCACACAGACCTCAGCTGGGGAGAGAGGGACCTGCAGGAGGAGCCCAAGAGGGACACACGGTTTTTTGGCTTAGCCCGTTCTAATTTTTCATTCTTGTGCCTTTTTGTAGATGTCACCTTGTAAGTGTTGTTATTTCACGCCACCCCTCTTAAAAACAAAGGATGCCATTGTTTAGCGGGCAGGAAAGGAGAGGCTGGTTTGGAGTGGGGAGAGAGGGTATCACAAGAGATGGAACCTGGGCTTACGGTTTGGTACAGGGATGTGTATTCCCAAGGTGGAACTGGGGAGGGCCCTGGTTCCTAGGAAGTCCTCGCCCCATCAGGGTGCCCCACATCTGTGGGGAGCGCCCCCCTAAATCCTCCACAGGGCCTTTTGCCCATTAACTCCTATCCCTCAAACTCCCTTCTGGATGGCACTGGATAAGAGTTTTGTCTTTTTGCACTGATTTTTAATGGCCTCTAAGATTTTAAAACTCTACCCCCAGCACCAAAATCAAACAAACAAAAACAAAGCAAAATAAAGCAACATCTGGGAACAAAACTGTGGAAACAGTGAGAATCCAAATTCCAAAATTCCTGGGTTCACCCCGGGATTAAGGACGTGATAGTGGAAGCCAGGAAACCGTGAGTCTGAGCGCTGGCCTCCACGGCTCAGAGGCCTAATTGTCAGACTGGGTTTCCAGATGCAAGCTTTCTGCCTTTGGCACGGATTTTTCTATAACAAACCCACTTTGGGGTCATCCATCAATACCTAAATGCACACCTGGGAGGTGGGGGACAAGCCCCCATTTTTCTGGCTTTATAAATACGGAACTCACATTTCTCCAATTGACATTTGCAGAGGAATGATCGATTAGAGCACTTTCCATCATGGAGCGATTTCAAATAAACCAGAGTCGGCCGGCGCAGGCTCCAGCTCTCCATGCCCTGCAGAGGGAATAGGCCTTTCCTTCCAGCCTGTTCTTGGTGAGCAAAAGCAAAGCCCCAAGCCCCAAGAGGTACTCTAGCTTCAAGCTTTCCATACAATAAGGCGAGGAAAAGGCAAGTGAAAAATCTACTCTGTTTACTACTTCTAAAGGCAGAGCCTGCAACCCAAAACACAGAGCACTGGGGTTGAAAAAACAGAAGTGGATAAGACTCATTGCTGAGGGACGCCCTGGTGTCATTAGCAGTAGGGATCAAGGGCAACCTCCGCATGCTGGCCAAGGAGGTGGTGCACATATGGAAAGATGTGAGAGAACCAGGAGCATTGCTGCCTACCCAAAATATTGACTGCCCTGATCCTTGGAATAAGCCGTGGCAGACACATTTCCAGGCTAATCTGCCTGACTTTCGGGATCAAATGCTCCAAGGAGAAAAATACATGTGGTTCCCTAACTCCTCAGTGAATAAGCCCATCAAATGTCTTTGTAAACAGGACGACTAAAAGGAACCCCAGCTTTCTGTTCTTCTTTCCTCCTTTATCCACTGAACAAAACTTGAGTTTCCATTCCATGCAGGTCCTATGCTAGACATGCCAGGAACACAGCACAGAGCCAAAGCAGACTTGGCCTTTGTCTCCGTGAGCCTAGTCCCTATTTGGAAGATAGGCACGCAGTCACCCAAAGAACCCAAAGTAGCAGGATGGCGAGGACACCTGCAAGCCCCTGAGGAAGCCAGGACAGCTGCCTGCCCCTCTGCCCTGGGAGGTGTGGCTCCAGCCACTTCCTGAAAAAGAACAGCCCAGGTGGAGGCCAAAGGGGCAAACACCCCAAAAATAGGGAAGGGGAGGGCAGGCGTGGGGCAGTGTGGATGGGCTCCTAGGAACAGACACCCAAAACAGAGTGAGAGAAGAGGGCACGTCTGGCCCATGTCCTAGCTCTCCTATGGACGTACCAGCTTCCATATCCAAGGGGCAAGGTGATGGCAATGCTCCTGCAAAGGGGCCAAACAGCAACAGCTGACCAGTGTTGGGGACAATGACACTAAGCGTTTGGAGCAGGAAAAGGTCAAGTGCAACAGAGGCCTCACAAGTTCCCATGGGTGGCTATGTCCTGCGGAAGCTGCTAGCTGGCTGTGCACTGGTGCCTGGTGGGCATCCTCACCTGCTGAGGCTCCTGGCTCGCAGCCTCTGTTCACTCCATTTACGACTCAGAAACTGACAGAGAGAAGCGCATACCTGGAATTACCATGCTGATGGCAGGCCTGACACGAGCTCCTGCTCACTCCCCCACCCACCACCTCGGGCAGCCAGAGGCAGCACGCTTCCAATGTGACAGGCTGTCGTGGCCTCCCACTTAATTATATTGTCACACAAGCTTTCAGGGATTCCAAGAACAGATCCTTCTTCAGGGAAACTTAATTCTCCTCCCAGACCATTCACAGCTCCACTTGCCCTCCCCTTCACACCCTGGTCTTTCCCTCTAAAAGCTCAAAAGAAAGTTAGCAAGCACCAGGTGCCTGCTTGGTGTTGAAAGAGGGTAACAGGAGGACATGGAGGAGGAGGAGATGACCCAGTCACCCTCTCTCACTCCCTTCTCTGTCGCTAGAGGCTCAAGTTTCCATTTCCTGGGGCTGTGTAAATGGTGTAGGTGGAAAAGCCACCATTACCCAGGCTCTTCAGAGCAGCGAGATGCAGAGGGGTTCAGAGGGTGAGGGGCAGCCTCCAGCTGGCCAGGTGAGGCTCAGCCTCTCCTACTGTGGACCTCCGTACTCCTACCAGCTAATGCTCAGGATCCCATACCTCCTTCTTTGTATGGCTCCCTGTTTTGAAGGTCCTGTCACATACAGCGTATTACATGAGCTGCCCAAAATCTAAGGGCCTTTCCCAAATTATTCATCCAGCTGTCACATCAAGCAGTAGTTTTAGCTCTCTCACCTTTTCTTCAACCCCGAGACTTACAGAAAAAATAAGACTCCATGCACACGGCCTCTATTTCATGACTTATAGTCCTCCTCCACATCCAGAGGGGCTGCCTTCTTTGAGGTGACCACTCATGTTCAGCTTCTAATCCAGGGCCCTTCCTGAGGCCTCCTGCTTCTCTGCATTTGCTCCTGTTACCAGCCACCTCCTCCCAGCTCACCTCCCCCCCCCCCAGTTCCGCTTCCTCCTCCACCCTGTCCATGCCCTCTCCTCCCTGTCCACCTCCCCCTTGGCCTGATCTTCCTGAACCACCGCTCCTCCACAGCTGTTTCAGGGCTCCAATCTGAACCAACTTTGATTTGGAGAACATTGCTGAATAGCTGTGATGGCCGCTTAAACAAATGTCATTCCCACAGACAACAAGCACTAACACACTATGTAGAGATAAACATATGTGTGTTCCGGCTCCAAATGATTTTAAATAAATATTTCCACAACACAGCTCAGCTATGTGGACTTTCAAAAAAAAATCAATATTGCCTTGGGCTGGCAAATGAGGAAGGAAATCACTGGGAAATGCATTATTCATGAGCTCCCAAGCGCTGATGACTGGTGGTGATAAGAGTCCCAGCGTGAGCAAGGCAGGCTGATAGCTCCCTATCAAGTCAATCTAGCCAGCTGGCTTCCTGTTTGCAGGAGCAGGAGATCGCTCTCATCACTCTTCTCCTCTTCTTCATTTAGAAGAGTGGGGCCCCAAGCACCTGTGGGAACTGAACTTGTCTTTCTCTGGGGTCATGACATGTGGGGAACAGGATGGAGCAGGGGAAGGAGAGAACAAAATTCCCTCGGGGGACACCCTGATAAGAACTAATTGGAGTTCTGTCCTCTGCAATTCTTCAACTCACAGTTTTCTAACTTTGCCTCCTTATGAGCCAGGAAGAAGCATTCTCAGCTTTTGAGAATTCTAACTGGCAAAGAAAAATACTGGTTGGACATTTATCAACGTGGAGTCTTTTCCTAATGGAAGTTTGGGGAAGGCTCTCAGAAGTCTGAGCCCAGGGCAGCGTCGGGGAGTCGCTGTGTACCCAACTCAGCTGCCAGGGAAGAAGGTTGAGGAGCGACAAGGAAGGGCCTCGGGTCCTGGGGTTACTCAGGATGCTCTACTGCTCCTCAGGCAAGTGCCCCACTCCACCTGGGCTCCTGAACACCCATCCCTCCACTCTGTTCGGATAAAATCCAGGAGTCCATACTGCAAGGGAAGAGACTCCAAGTGCCACTGAAGAGAGAGAGGAAAAACTGAGAAGGATGAAAAATCACCGTGTTCAGATTAAAATTCCAGATCATAAGCAACACAGCCTCATGTACAGCTTCCGTGTTATGCAAATGAACACAAAGTTCCAAAGCATACTGTTCACACACCACTATTCAGACAGAGGTTGTGAACCCTGGTGCCATGCCCTCCTGAGAGACAAAGAGGGAGAGGCACAGCAGGGTCCTTTTTAGTCTTGCTGAAAGAGCTACAAGCATATTTGTTGAGCCTCCAGAGGTAAGAGTTGGTGTTCTGATGTAGTTTGTTCCAGGCCTGAACTCCCAGCAGGGTGGGTGCCTTATATCTGGATGGCAGAATTCATAGCAGCGATCAATGGATACCATTCAATGGGGGTGGGTGGGAGGAGGGAGCAGAACAAGGTCCAAGGAGTCCTTCAGCCTCCTAGATGTAATGCAGAGGGGACCAGGGCGATGTTGGCCCCTTTCAGCCCTGGCTGGACAGGAGTTGCAGCTGGGCGCAAGCTCAGGGCAACAGCGCTTGGTCACCATTCAGCTGATGGTGAACTAGCACAAGCAACAAAACTCCTTTTAGAAAAGTCCAGCCACCTCTGTGAAAAGTCTGAGTTACAGATTTCCTTCTTTTTCATGTTCTTCTAATAATTGCTTATACGTACGGGGCTTGGAATAAGGTTAGCAAAGATTGAACAGTTGAAATCTTGCGGCCCCACCTACCAAAGAGAGAAGAATCCTTGCTTATCATGCTCATGGGTGATTTTCTCCAAGTACATGTTCCCAATGTGTTGCAGTTGCTCTCTCAGTTGAGCTGCCTTTCTTCCTGTAACTTTGTTTCTGTGAAGGAAAGACCTGCAGGAATCTCAAGCACAGAACTAGCGTTAAGACCCAGTGCACAGTGACAAGAATATCTAGGAACAAATAACTTTCTTAAAGCTCAAACATCCTGCGGGGTGGGGGAGGGGGTGGTTTGCTACTGAGCCACATCTCCAGCCCTTTTCATTTATTTATTTATTTTTATTTTGAGACAAGAGCTCACTAAGTTGCTTAGGGCCTTGCTAAGTTGCTGAGGCTGATCTTGAACATGCGGTATGCACTGAAGTCTTGAGATGATGCTGTCGGTTGGTCTCTTGCCAACATGTGCCATCTAAGAGGCAGAGCTTGGCAGTGATCAGGGCTGCTGGCACAGACACATTCCCAGCTGACTTCCCAGGCAGTCCCAGCAAACAGTTCTGCTGTCTGTGTTCTTTCTAGAACACAAATTGGATCCATTTCATGCAGGAATGGAAAACAGTAATAACAAAAGCCCTCTTCTTCCTTTAATAGTCCCAGGGCACAACTTGTATTACAAAATAGCATAGAATAATAGAACATGGCATTAAAAGTCACCTTAAAAATCATCTGGGTCCAGTGTTTCCAAAACTGGGATTTCCTACAACATTTTTTCTAAGAGATGTTAATAGTTGGGTTATATAAAAAGAATCTTGTTGTCAATTTGGTTTGAGAAATATGTAATACACTCTCCATGTATTTGATGCATATTGAAATATTGAAGGCATTAAGAATTTCCATAGTAAATAACCTTAACTTTGATTTATTTATTATTAACAATTGATTTAAGAATGGAATAACTTTTGCCTTAGTACCGCCACCAACCATAGGATGATGTTATTTTGGTTAAATTCATATCTACCTCCCTCCTCCCTATCCATAGCCCCTCCCCAAACTTTCCTGTCTCTATCCCACCCACACACAAAACTTCACTAAGCCCTTAAAAAGGCTGGGCGAATGCCGGCTAAGCCCCTCAGAACCCTTGCTTGAATAAAGCAGCGTGTCGCACGTAGCCGACTGTTTTAATGTCTCAGTTCTTCACTCTGCCCTGTATCCACACCCTTTGCCACATAAGTTACAGCTTCTTTCCCCATCTCTTGACTTGGAGATTAGCCATGTGACTTTTGGTGTGGCCAAAAGAAATTACCTTTGCTGGGTTCCCTCTCAGGGAGCCTGTGTGATTCCTCCTGTGCTCTTCCACCTGTAGCATTTCCATAAGAACACGCGGCCGCTCCCCACCCCCGCGCGGTGGCTCAGCAGTTACAGCGCTTGCCTGGCATGCGCAAGTACGCGAGTTCAGACCCCAGCACCACGGTCTGGGAGCAACAAAAGCCACATGAAAAACTAAATAAAATACTCTTTCTTTCTCACTGTCCATCTCTCTTAAAGAAAAAAGAAAAAAAGAACATGCTGGGGTTGGCCAGCGGAAGGATGAAAGGAAGGAGTCACCCCCATCATTCAGAAGAGGCCAGTCTAGATCATCAGCCAATAGCCAGTCAACCACCACGCAGGTGAGTGAGCCCAGCCAAGAAGGGCAGGAGCGACTGCTGACCTTAAAGCCTGTGCACCAAGCACTTACTGTTGCTGGGCACTGAGGTTGGGCGGGAGCTTGTCCTGCATCATGCAGCATCATGGAGGCAACGGGGAGCTGGGACTGAGCAGTGCAAGAGCATGGGATTTGGAGCCAGTGTTAGCCGTCTTCAGATCTCAGCTGCCAGCTGTGCGCCCCTGAACAAGTTCTGCAACTTCTCCTAGCTTGAGTTTCCTCATCTATTGAGCAAGGTTAACCTCCTAGCATGATTATCAGGATTAGCAGAGATGCCGCGAGAAAGCTCCTAAATCGTGCCTGCCACATGGTGGGTGATCAGTGAACACGATTTCCTTTGTCGGGGATCCTTGAATGAAGTGCATAGAACTTTCAACCAAGGCCAAGCACTTTGGTGTCTTCATTCATAGATTTGAAGAGTCTGGAGTCAGAGAATGGAGCCATCCTGATATTTATCCTATTTCTCAGCCTGCTTGTATCACTTAGTGACAGAGCATAGACTCTTTCCTTATTCCAATTTTTACACTGATAGCCACTTACATCATTTCCAAAGGCCACACAGCAGCCTGTTAGCAAATACATCATTTATTTTTCCATTTGTGATGTTTCCATCATTTTCTCCCATCAAATAAAGAGTATGTATACATTAATCACTAAGATTAAATAGGTAACTGGGTTTGGTGGCACATACCTATAATCCCAGCACTCATTAGACTGAAAAGGAGGATCGTAGGTTCAAGGCCAGCCTCAGCAACCTAGTGAGACCTTGTCTCAAAATAAAAATAGAAAGGACTGGGGATGTAGCTCAGAGATAAAGCACCCCTGGATTCAATGCCCAGTAGCAAAATAAACAAATAACAAATAAATAAAGTGAAAGATGTGAAATAGCACGTAATGAACAAAAGAAGAGAAAGAGGAGACAAAGACTATTTTTTTATGAGAGCTTTGTAGTTATACATCATAGTTGGGTTAATTCCAATAAACACATACATACATGGAAATCAATTTCAGTTCGTGATCCCCCTCCTCCCTCATCCTTTCCCCTCCTGTCCTCCCTCCCCTCTCCCATTCTCCTTCCTCTACTCTATCAGACTCCTTTCGTCTGTTAATTTATGTTTGATTGGTTCTTTATGTTATCATATTCCCCCACTCCTTTGTTTTACTCCAGGTTGTGCATATGAAATAAAACATTCAACCTTTGAGTTTCTGAGTTTGGTTAACTTCACTTAGCACAATGTTCTCCATTTCCATCCACAATTTCATTCTTTTTTTTTTTTATCACTGAAAGAACTCCATTATGTATATATACCACAATTTCTTAATCCATTTATCTATTGATGGGCATCTGGGTTGATCCCATAATTTAGCTGTTGTGAATTATGCTACTATAAACATTAATGTGACTGTATCACTGTAGTATGCTGATTTTAAATCTTTTGGGAAAATACTAAGGAGTGGGATGGCTGGGTCATATACTGGTTCCACCCCTAGTTTTTAGAGGAATCACCATACTGCTTGCCAGAGTAGCTATAGTAGACTGCAGTCCTACCAACAATATACAAGTGTTCCTTTCTCCCTACAACCTTGCCAGCATTTATTATTGTTTGTTTTTCTTTTCTTTTTTCTTAAAGAGAGAGAGGGATAGTGAGCAAGAGAGAAAAAGAGAATCAATTTTATTTAGTTTTCCATGTGGCTTTCATTGCTCCCACACTTCGTTGTGTATGTGGTGCTGGGGTTCAAATCCGCATCCTCGTGCTTGCCAGGCAAACGCCGTAACCCACTGAGCCACTGCTCCAGCACTTGCCTGCTTTTCTTGATCATTGTCATTCTGCCTAATGTGAGATGAAATCTTAGTTTAGTTTTGTTTTGCATTTCCTTGATTGCTAGAGATGTTGAACATTTTTTCATATGTTTGTTGGCCATTTGTGTTTCTTCCTTTGAGAAGTTTCTGTTTATTGATTGGGTTATTTGTTTCTTGATGTTGAAGGTTTTTTAGTTCTTTGGATATTTTGGATATTAATTCTTAGCTGGCTAAGATTTTCTCCCATTCTCTAGGCTCTCTCTTCAAGCTCTTAATCATTTCCTTTGCTGTGCATCTTTTAAGTTTAATGGTGTCCCACTTATTGATTCTTGATTTTATTTCTTGAGCTCTGGGGGTCTTGTTAAGGAAGTCAATGCCAGCACTATATGGTGGAGTGTGTTGATCCTATGTTTTCTTCTAGCAGTTCTAAAGTTTCTGGCCTAATTCTCAAGTTTTCAATTCATTTCAATTTGAGTTTTGTGCAGAGGGAGAGAGAGAGGGGTATAATTTAATTTTTTATATATAGCTATCCAGTTTTCCCAGCACCATTTGTTAAAAGCTGTCCTTTCCCAAGATATATTTTTTCCTCCTTTGTCAAACATCAGATGGCTATAGGTCCGTGTATTTGTCTCTGTGTCTTCTATTCTATTCCATTTGTCTTCGTATCTATTTAGATACCAATGCCATGATGTTTTGTTATTGAAGCTCTATATGATAATTTCAGATCAGGTATGATGATGTCTCCTGCTTTATTTTTCTTGCTTAGTATTGCTTTGGCTATGCTGGGTCTCTTATTCTTCCAAATGAATTTAAGCATTGCTTTTTCTTATTCTGTGAATAATGTTATTGGTATTTTGATGGGGATTTCATTGAATCTGTATATTACTTTTGGTAGTATGATCATTTTGACAATATTGATTGTCCCTATTCAAGAACATGGGCAGTCTTTCCATCTTCTAAGGTCTTCTTCAATTTCTTTCTTCAGTGTTCTATAATTTTCATAGGAGAGCTCTTTTGCCTCCTTGGTTAGATAATTGCCAAGTATTTTGTTTTTTGAGGTAATTATGAATTATATGGTTTTCCTGATTTCTTTCTGGGCTAAATCACTGTTGGAATATAGGGAAGCTATTGACTTATGGGTGCTGATCTTGTATCCTTTGCTAAATTCATTTATAAGCTCCAGGAGTCTTCAGATGGAGTTTTTTGGTTCTTCTAGATATAAGATCATATCATTACCAAACAGATGGTTTGACTTCTTCTTTTCCTATTTATTTCCCTTTGATTTCCTTTTCTTGTAAGCCCTAGCTAATGTTTCAAGGACTAAGTTGAATAGGAATGGTGAGAGTGAACAGCCTTAAGACAAAGCCTTTAAAATTGATACTTGACAATAATGGTCCTGCATTATCAATGAAATTTCACACCCCTGCAACAATTCTATTGAAGAGGCACAAGTAATATCTTTTTTAAAATGATCTATACTAAGCATGAAGACCATGGAATAGAAGATTCTGAGACAATCCCACAAATATTTAAACATCTGATTTTTGACAAAGGGGGTCAAAATATAACAAGGAGGAAAGACAGCCTAGTCAACAAGTAGTGCTGAACAAATGGGACAGCCATTTGCAGGAAGTTGAAATTAGATCCTTATCTCTTACCTTACCCAAAAATCAAATCAAAACAGATCAAGGAAGTAGCAATCAAACCACCTACCATACAACCGCTAGAAGAAAAAGTAGGAGCAACACTTCAGCATATGGAAGTAGTCAACAACTTTATCAACAAGACTCCCAAAGTGAAAGAATTAAAGTAAAGAATTAATGAGTGGGGGACTGGAGTGGTGGCTCTGAGGTTACAGTACTTGCCTGGGTTGCAGGTTCAAACTCCAGCACCAAATACTCAATGAAGTCTTGGAGCAACAGAAGTCATATGGGAAATTGAATAGACTTGACTCTCTCTTTCTCTCTCACTGTCCCTCTCTCTTAAAAAAAAAAAGAATTAATAAGTGGGATGTCATTAAATTAAAGCCTTTTACTCACCCAAGGAATTGGTCAAAACTGCCAAGAGAAAACCTACAGATTGGGAGATAATCATGGTCTGTGATTCCTCTGACAGGGGACTAATATCCAAAATTTACAAAAAAATTCAAAAACTTTAATATAAAAAACAAAAACAATCCAATCAATAAATGGGCCAGATAGCTAAACATAAACTTCTCAACAAAGGAAATTGAGCAAGCCAATGAATACATGAGAAAGTGTTCCAAATCACTAGTAATCAGAGAAATGCAAATCAAAACTACATTAATATTTCATCTCACTCCAGTCAGATTGGCAAAGATAAAGAATATAAACAGTAACAGATGCGGCAGGTACGTGGGGAGATAGGAACACTAGCGCACTGTTAGTGGAACTGCAGACTGGTACAGTCGCTCTGGAAAGCAGTGTAGAGAATCCTAAAAATATTAGGGACAGATCCATAATACAATCCAGCTAATAATCCTCTTCTGAGTATTTTCCCAGAGGAGTTAGAATCAGCACATTATAGGTACACAGCAAAATCAATGTTCATAAGCAGCTCAATTTACAATATCTAAATTATAGAATCAACCCAGAAGCCCCTCAATGCATGAATGAATCCAAAAGTGGTGATATATATATATATATATATATATATATATATATATATATATAAACACACACAAACAATGGAGTTCTACTCAGCTATCAGAAACAACAATATTGTAGCCTTTGAAGGTAAATGGATGGCAATGGAAGAAATCATGCTGAGCAAAATTAGCCAAACCCAAAGATTCAAGGGTCAATTGTTTTCCCTCATTTGTGGAGGCTAGCGCAAGACCCAGACTTGGGTGAAAGGTAATCAAGCTCTTGTAGTAGACCCACCAAAGGCATAACAACACCTAATTTAGGGGAATCATAGATATGTGGGTGACAGAGGGAGGAGAAAGATGGGGAGAGGAAGGGAGGAAAGGGAGGGATCTAGGGAGGCAATCAACAATGTAGCATACTCTTTATCCCACCCCACAGAAGCCAAATATACCATTTAATTCTGCACAATTCATAATTATATATATATATATGCATACATACATTTATATCTGTTCTAGGGGGAAATGTAGAAGAATCAAGACACTGGGGCAGAGGCTTGGCTGTTGCGGCGCTTGCCTGACATGCTCAAGGATGTGGGTTTTGATCCCCAGTACCACGTACACAATGAAGTGTCAGAGCATGAAAGCCACAAGCAAAACTAAATAAAATTCCTTCTTTCTTTCTCTCTCTTTTAAAATAAAAAGACACTCGGGTGTGGGTGATGTGGGGGGATTCTGGACTCAGATCAAATGCATATCATATTGTTATTTTATATGCATTTATGATTATACAATTCAACTCCTCCATAAAAGAAATAACAACAACAACAAAAAACTGTCTATCCTGAATGATTAAATCAGAGCTTATTGCCTAAAGGAAAAACCCTGGATGTCTGAGAAATTTTACTTCTGAGATGCACCAAAGCTAGATAACTCAAATTAGCCAGTACAGTCTTAAAAGAGAACAAAAATATAGCCCAGCCTCTCCAGATTGCAAGGGTTCAGACTGGTGAGATTTACTGTCATGATGTTCACCCCTCTAAACCTATTTTGATCCCTGGTCCTCTCAGGACTTAAGACAAACAAGAGCAGCTGCCTCGCTTGAGAGAAAGAAGCCCCTTTCCCCAAACCCCTCTGTGAGCTCCAGTCCCCTCAGCATGCCACTTCCCCATTTCTGAGCCTCCAGTGGAAATAGCAGGTAAGGCAGAAACAGACCCTGCAGGCAGCCGCACCATCAGCACACCCATGGCTCCTGGAGGAAGTCCTACAGGTCTACAGCGGAAGTCCATTTCCAGGTATTACAACTAGACAAATGGCTTTTAAATTACATCCTAAAAGGCTAACAGGCCATTTGTCTTTGTAAGTAATGGCACAGAAATACAGTATTACTGCCATCCTCACCCCGTGACGGGGGAGTGTGGGAGGATGGCTAAGAGGCCCAGGAGGCAGAAACACCTAGGGTGGGCAGGACTTGATTCAGGAAAGTTGGTGGTTTTTCTGGAGCTGGATGGGAGCTGCACACCGACTGGATCTCTGAGGAGGCAGAGGTGGGGAGGCAGTTCTAAAAGCGCAATGGATCATCAAGGAACCTGATGAAGAACTACTAGGAAGGGGCAGGGAGGCTGAGAAGGCTTGGAGGGTTGGGGAATGAAGAGAAAGCTGAAGAGTGGCCATGACCAGGCCTTGACCACAGGCTGGAGAATTCAGACCTAAACCTTGAAGATGCAGTCTTGTGAGCCAAGGACTTTGCAAGGAGGTAGCCAGATGCCTAGCCAGTTCAGGGAGCCACTCAGACTCTGGGCTTAGCCTCTGGGGCTCCAGGCCTCTCTCCTCACCACCCTCTGCCGGGGGGCAGGCGTTAGCTCTGTGACATGTTATGAATAGGCAAACATTAAAGAAGGAATGCCAGCATTCCTTCCTTGTGCTCCAAAGCCTTTGTTTGTCTTATTAGTCGAGGCCTGTCAGTCCCCGAGAGCTGACGGGTCTGGAGGGTGAAGAAAGCTGTCACCGCATGGTTTCCACGCTGACAGTCTGTCTCGACTCTGTTTCAGCACACAGCCAGCCTTGCGGCACCAAGTCACGCTCCATCTTTCAGATCCATGGCTTCCCTGGGGGCATGGCAGGACCAGCGCCCCCAGTCTGGAGCCCGGAAAGTCACATGGAGGGGCCTGTGGGTCTGCTGAGAATAAAAAGGAATACCTGTTTTCCTGTGGGTTCCTGAGGGGCTCTGGATATCAGTGACTCTGAAGGACAGGGACATCTGGTACAAAACCTACCCTCTTTATAATTCCAAAGGCTACATCTTAGGACTGAGATGCTGGCCCCAAGACCTGCCCTCTGGGCCTGTCCTCATACAAAGCACAGTAAAGGCAGGTTTGATCCACAGAATCAAGGGAGGGAGCAGACACCTGCCTAAGGGGTCCCAGGGAGGAGAGGATAAGGCAAGGGGTCATTACAAGACCACATGGTCTTGGTAAGAAGATAAAGGAGGAAACGCTTCAATCCCATGGTCGCTGGACTGCTGCGGATGGCAGCAGGAAGTAGGTTAAATACGGGAGAATGCAGAACGTTTTTGTTAGCATTGACATGAAGCCTTTGCTCACCCACCTGTTCTGAATGCCCGCCCCACCAGCAGTTTCTGAGCTACAGCTGCCTCCTGCAGCAGCCAGGCTTCCCCCAAGAACCCATGGCTCATGATTATGCCTCCAAAGTACACAGCACCACTTGGCTAAGGCTGTGATACAGGGAAGACCTTCAAAAACATATAACTGTTGGTAGGACTTGGATACCAACCAATCAGAGCAGGATGCTCACCAATGATACCCTCACATTGAGTCCCCTCTGCATTTTAGTTTTAACCTTCCATGTGTCACCTTAAACTTACCTAACAGGATTTCCCCCAGCATCAGCACCATCTTCTCTGCTCTGAATCCTTCCTCTTCACATGCCCACAGTGTCTGCTCCACCCATTAGTTCTACCACCCATGCCCCAAGGCTGGTGCTGCTGGAGGGTGGGGAGCAACCTTAAGGTTATTGTAACCTATTGTGTTCCAGGGTAGTCTGAGTACTCTGCAGATGTTCAACCAAGTTGATGTGTGTGTGTATGAGTCCCGCCACGATGCTGGCTGTCACCTCCATCTTGGGGCCTCGGTTTCCTCATCCATAAAATGAGAGGTTTGAGTCTTGTTCTCAACCCTAGTATCACATTAAAAGCACCAGGGAACTTTGAAAAAAAAATCTCATAGTCAGGGCCTCCCCCTGGGGATTCTGCTTGAACAGGCTTTGAGTAGGCCCCAACATCAGATTTTGTCCCTTTTTTTCCTTTCTTTTCTTTTTTTAACATTCTTGGGGACTTCAATGTGCTGGCAAGACTTTGAACCACTGGACTAGATCATCAAACAGTTCAGGACAACTCTATGATTCCATGATTGGAACTGAATTGGATGATGTTTCAGGTCATCCCTGAAAGAAGGTCTGGTTCAAAGCTCTTCTGACACATGGGCGGGAGAGGGACCCTGCGGGTGGTGGCTGCAGCAATAGCTACTGTCAGAGCTCAGTCCTGGTCATCACTGGTGCCTGTGACACGTCCTCCCCAGATCCCCATTCTTAAATGATGTGTGTCCAAAGGACTCTAGATTCTGAATGAAAGGGTTAAGGCCGCCCCCAAACCCAACCCCTCTACACATGCTCTGTAAAGTGTCAAGAAAAGTTCAGGATTGCTGTTGGCAGGCCATGCCAAAATTCTTGCCTGAACATATTGGATTATAAACTATGTGAATATGACAAGCCTATCTGACAGATCGAATGCTCGTGCTGAGATGATGTTTCAAAGAAAGACATGTTGCTTCACTGCTGTGGTTTAGGGTTTTGGGTTGTTTTGTGTGTTTCCTGAGTGTTTTCATTCTTTCCTCCTTCTCAAAATATGGTCCTGACTCTGAGTTGTGACATCAATTAAAAACTAAGCTAATAAAATAGCTAAACCCATGAGGGTGCATGACAAGCCACTTAGGAAGGTTGGTTCCGGCTCCCAGTCAGAGCAGAATTTGGACATCAAACCACGCTTAGTTACAGACCTTCGGGATTCCTTGGGTATAAAGGTCTTTTTGTAACCCTCCCTCAGCGTGGGGCTGCATAAATGGGGCATATTCATATTCTTTCTCTCTCTCTTTCTCACCCCTGCCCCCACATGTTGAAACAAGCACGGTAATTGCATTACCAGATTTCCAGGATTAACTTTTGGTTCAAGGAAAGGAGCTCAGTTTGAGCGTGTATCTGTAATTAGAGGTGGGAGGGTAATTAGCTGTGCACAGCTAGCTGGTGGCTACAAGGGGCCCAGAAGACAGGTCTATTTGTTCTGTTTCACCAAACAATTTAATCAAATAGTGAGTACCTTGCTCGCAGCCCCACAAAACAAATATTTGCTGATTGATTGATTCATCAAGCAACTGGTCAATTCAGTTAATCCAGCTCTTTGCTGTCTAGCGCACCAAGGAAAGAAAAAAATAATTGATCTAAGTCCTTTCTTTTCAAATGGCTACTTTGCTGTTTCACAGAAACCACTGCAGAGGGCACAGAGGAAAGGTGCTGAAACCTATCTCTTTCTCACCTCTTAATGTCTTTCCAAAATAAATAGCATTTTAAAACAAATAGGTTACAAAAGGAAGCTCAAGAGGAAAATCCACAGGAGACATTCATCACTCCTCTAGGCGAAGGCTCAGGTCATGAGTGGCCCATCTCCTCTGGATTGAGGTGTCTTCCCTGGCCAAGAGGCTTTGAAGTCACTGTCGCCCTGCAGTGGAGCAGTCCTGAGCCCAGAGGCGTCTTCTCAGCCGCCAGCTCTCCAGGTGCAGAGACAGAGATGCAGTCCTACAGCCAGGTGTGGACATGCTACCAACATCCAGATGCACAGGGAACCCAGGGACCAGATACTGATGGCTGCCCACCGCCCAGAGAAACCTCTGCACTCTCTGCCACTCATTAGCAGACTGTAGATGACTGGCTGGAAGCCCCATGCTGCCCTTTGGTAGAAATTCCCAGTGGAGAGTGAAGTGTCTCCACACACTTTATTTTCTATTCTGGAGCCACTGACCACAGCATATTTGTCTCTTTTGGGCCCAGAAGAAAGAAGTTCACCCCACCGCAAAGCAGAGCCCCAGCTGTGCACAGAAATGCCTGCCCCGGGCTCTGCCCAGGCTGAGGAATGGCAGGGAGGCAGCTTTCCGTGAAGAGCCATTTAAAGTGACATGATGTTAAAGGCCAGGAGTCCAAAAAAGGCAAACAGCTCATCACCTGTGAGGGATCCCCTGAGCCTGGGCAATTTTTAAAAATCCGTCTAACAACTCATCCAGTGTTTAACTTGAAGTCCATTTGTTAATTAGGTAAACATGGACCCGATACTGACAATATATCTCTAATCCAGGCAGGAAGGAAGTATCCAGTGTCAGGCAGCTTCAGTCTCCAGGCCCCTCACTTGAAGGGGTCTACGTGGGGGTGGGTGCGAGGGCAGGGAGACAGCTCAGACAGCAGGTGGAGAGCGGTGAGGGCCAGGGACTCCTTAACCCTCCATGTGCCAGGACATTCACGCTGGGGTCGGGTAGCAACATGCAGAACTCCCCCCACCGCCTAAGCAGTAAAGGGCATTTGGCAGTTTTCAAAGCACTTCTCGTGTTCCCTAACTAATTAAATCTCCAAGCCTGTCTTATGCAACCAGGCTTGCATGGTTAATTTTATATGTCAACTTGGCTGGGCCATAGTGCCCAGATATTTGGTCAAGCATTATTCTGGATGTCTCTGTGAAGGTATTTTTCAGATGAGATCAGCGTTTCCATGAGCTTACTTTGAGTAAAGCAGGTTGTCTTCCAGGACATGGATAGGCAATCTTCAGGTCTGAATCAAACAAGGCGAGATGGAATTCTCCAGGCAGACAGACTGCCTCTGGGCTCAGCCTCACTCTTCCCCGAGTTTTCTGCCTGCTGGCCTACCCTGCAGATTGTGCATGACTTCATTCATTATTTCTCTCTCTCTCTCACACACACACACACACACAGAGCCTATTGGTTTTTGGTTTTGTTTCTCTGAAAAGCTGGGTCATACACTGGGAGTAATACATCTATTTTATGGATGAAGAAATAGGCTCAGTGAGAACAGAAGCCAAGATTGGGCCACTGTGATATAGACTGGTCACTCAGTGCACTGGGGACATGTTTACCTATGAGGACATCAGCATTTAGAAACGTAACAGGCCAGGCCTGGGAAATCAGGGCTTTAGCACATGTCCTGATCATATCACTTCCTGTCTTGAAGATTTCTGAGGCATATGCCCCCACCCCACCCCCTATCCGTTGCTTCTTCCCCGTGCTGATCTGATCACCTTACTTAGTTTTCCTTAGTGCTGTCATCCACACAAGGGGAAATGACCAGTTGCAAAGTTTCTGGTAGGGGCCTTCTTGAACTAATGACAATTTTATTTTATTCTTTTTTTTAAATGACATTTTAAACAGAACAGAGCACAATGCTCAGAACTCAACATATGCACAAGGTAAACAATTGAGCGATTGTGTCTGTCGTACCTGACACGTGTGACCTGTGCTGCAAAAGTAAGATATCATCAACGTTGAGGTTCCAGGTCACAGGACTCTAGGATGTTAAGAAAAACATCACTTTCCTAGGTGTAGGAAGCAGATCACAAAAGCTCTTAAGTCCAAGGTTGAGACCACTCCATGCTACAATTTAGTTTAAGTGAGATGAAATGAGACTTAAGACTCTGAATTAAGTAAATAAATCCTGGTTCAATCACCTAACCCTCCAGCCATTGCATTTATTCCTAGAATAAATAGGTTCCTCTTCTTAATTAAGGAGAACCATTTTGGTGGAAAGAAACAGAAACCAACTTAAGGCAACTTCAATCCACAAATTCGGGTCTTACAGAACACAAAAGTAAGAGTATCTAAGTCTACCAAAGGGACTAGAATCACACAATAAAAGACCATTAGGAAGTCAGAAGACATTCTTTCTTCCTCTCCCAATGACTTCACGCTTGTCTCTCTGCTAACTCAGTCCATGGGAATGGGAAAAAAACCTCCTCGTTTGTCCTAAATTTGCTTCTCCTCCATTTAAAGATCTAGCCAAGAATGAAATCTTTGGGTCCTTATTCCAGATTTGAGGGTAAACAATTCTGATGGTGGAGGTGCCTGCCGGATACCCAGCCCTTACCCAATCTGCTATGGCAGGGGCTCGTGTCAGCCCCACCATCACAGCAAGCAGAGGCCTACCCTAGTGACCGTGGCTGTAGGTTGGAAATGGGAATGTTACCCCCAAACTGTCAATGACACTAGTGTTTTTTTCAAACCTGGCATTAGAATTATCTAGAAATCTTAGAAAATATACAGATTTCCTAAACCTATGCTAGCTAGCTCAGAGACCTCGGGCCAGTGGCCTCCACCTGCGAGCAGCCTGCCTACTTTCCCTGCAATGTTCCAAGAATGGGACGGGCTAATCAGTGCAGTTAACAATAGCTTCCTCGTCTTCCCTGCCTACTTCCTCCCCTCCCCATCCCACCAAATGATTCTGTGCACCTGTTCAAAGACTCCTTCTTAGGAGACCAATGTGAAACATCATCCGGTGACGTGGAATGAGAGATGGGAATGATAATCTACCGACCCTGGTGAGCAGCTCCCTGCCTATCAAGGGCTTTTCCACGTGGGCGTTTCCCACTAGCCGGTCACTGTGCTGTTTGGTAACTTATTACTCATCCCGTAGTCACAACAACCCTATAAGGCACGTGCTTTTCATTCTCAAATGACAGATGAAAAGAGTGATGCTCAGAGGGGCTAAATGATTTGCCCAACGTCACGTAATAAGTGACAAACCACTTACATGTCTATCTCGTTCAGCTCCGTCAGGTCAGGGACACAATGTAACTACTTTGCTCGTGGCACTATCCCCAACAATGAGCCTGAAGTCTGTCTGGGGCAGTGGCTCAACCATGCTTGTGGCTTGCTTGTCGGGTAGAAGAATGGTGGCCTCCTGGTCTTAGGCTAGTCCATTCTGCACTTTCCAATCAGAGCTTTCCGACCAGGGGACCCTCAGCACCTTTGCAAGCCCTGACGGTCTACAGACAGACTGAGCTGCACATGCTCTCAGCCACTGGGGCAGTCACAGTCCTTGGGCCAGTGGCCTCCTCTAACTGGAAGACTTTGCCTACTTTCCCTAGGATGACTAAGAATTATTAGATTTTATAAGTGTTATAATTTCGGAAAGCAGGGAAAATACAGCACAGTCTTGTTGAAAAAGTAAAGAGTTGTCTTATAATCAAAACCTCTATCCCCACACTATCCATTTTTGGTTATCCAAGCACTGTCCTGTTGTTTCAGGGCATGAGACCGTCTGCAAGACTGAGGCAGCACGCAGACCGCCCCCTCACCTCGATTCTTGCAATCAGGCCAGAAAGATTTCAGACGCGCCACTCAGATCAATAGGCACAAGTTTACTAGAAGGAATAGGAAAGGGGAAAGGGGGTCACTGTCAAGGGAGAGAGTGGGATGACACACCTCTTCTGCCCTCCAGTTTTATAGGGGTCCCAGGAAGCTTCCAGAGTCCCACCAGGTTCACCTCTTTACTTTTGACTGACAGCAGGATGACATCAGATTTTCAAGTCCCCACTGCCATGACAATTCTAGGTCATTTTGGTCCATGTTGACCTGAACCTTTTCTTACAGATTTTATGTTCAGAGGAAACTGTCCTTTTCTCCCTGAGTTCTGGGATCTGGTTCTGTAAGCATCACAAAAGTGCCCCTATAAGGCTACCTGTGTTCTTTATATCAGCATTTGGGGCCTGCATTTCTCCTGCAGATTTCGGGCAGTTTGCTGAGAATATAACAAATCTTGTTGAACTGAAGGTAAGCTGCTTTTTAAAAGGGAGAGCATGTGGGAATCAGCACGGTGGGCTCATCTTATACATTTATTTTCTTAACCTTGCGTGCCCACCACTCATGTCTGTCTGCCCCCGGTCACCGTGATATTTGGGAAATTGTTTTATATTCACTGTTTTAGGAGAATAACCGATGACAGTTCTCGTGAGACAGAAGCCTGCTCCCTTCCAGCTAGAGCACCCTGAGGCTCCCTTTGCCCTTGTCCAGATTTAAACTAAGACCCTAATGACGGAAGATGGTCAGGTGATGACCGCTCCAGTGCAAAGACGCTGACGGAGGAGAAGGCCACAGTCAGTGGCATCTGGCATTCCTCACGTGAAACCCGGAGGCTCTAAGCCTGATGCCAGGACTCTGAAACGCCTTTCCTGCCAGGGGATTATGTTCATTTGCACAGGATCTGAGACAGAAATTCCAAAGAGATGATACTGGAAACCAAAGGCCTATATCATATTAATAATACAGACAGGAAGGCTCCCTCGGCAGCTGGTAGCAAATATATATATATAAAAAGAAAGAGACCTGGCCCTAGTCCAAGCCCCAGCAATCCAGCCAGGTCATTTCAGATTACAAATAGAAACAATTAAACTTTATTAGGTTTATTACAGACTTTGTCTCTGGTTAGCTATTAGGTTTCTGCACTTACATGCTAATTTCTGAGTCAAGGAATCAGAGATCTCCCAGATTAGCTATCTACCACAGCTCAGTGGGCTGCAAAAATCAAGCTGTATTTACACTTCCCCAAATCCTCCAGGCCTTTGCTGGGTGTGGCAGTGAGCAGAACCCAGCGTCAGCTGAGAGCTGGGTTATAAGGCTGGATGTAGAAACTTCAGCACTCCATTCAGAGGGCTTGGGCTACAGGCATGGCTCAGCAGGAGAGGCATGGCATCACCAGGAGAGGCATGAGACTACCTCCAATGTGGGGCTGCCCAACACCCCCAGTTCTCTCCAACACCCCAACTTCAGTCCCCATACTGTCATGCCCACCGCTTCTCAGTCAGTGAGAATCAAACAAGTACATCTTTAAGTAGTGTAGATGTAGACAGAACTGTCTCATCTCCAAAATAAGAATGAGAATGGCCCTGCCTGGGTTCTGAATCCATCTAGGTTCACATTCTTTCTCAAATCACTACTTGTATAACTAGTTACTTAACTAGAGGCCTCATTTCTTTATCCATGAAATGGGGATTGGATTTTGGAGAGATGCAATGAGATGGATGTATTTCATCTTTTGGAAACTTAATTATTATTCTTGTCCACTTTTCTTTTGGAACACTTATTTTTTATTTATTTGTAAGAACTCTTTATAAACCTTAATCCTCATAAACACCATACTTTTTCACAGTTCATCATTTGTTTATGGTATACAAAGTACCTCAAACTGTGACTAATACATTGGCAGCAATTTTATTATTGAGATAATGGCTTCTAAGTGGGAAATTTCTATACAAAAGATAAGTTTTTATTATTACTAACAGGACAAGGCTTGACCCAAAGAGCGGAAGCTCTACTTTCCTGGAAAACTAAAACTGGTCAGAGTTGGCCAAGGCTGGCACTAGAGACCAGGAGTCTTCAGGCAAGAAAGACAAATGCTGAAAGGAACTGAGAGCTTGAAAATGAAGCCTCTGCACAACCCATTCCCATCAGTCTTTCCCCCCATACCCCACATTCTCTCTTACACACACACACACACACACACACACACACACACGCTTGAGAGAGCAATAAAAATGCTGACAGCAAAAACCATCCTACATCACATTTTGGAGAAAACTTGGAACAGCTTGGTTGAAGATTAGACACTGGCTGGAATAGAATCAGGCAGGATGCATTTGTGTAAACAGGTGGTGTAAATGGGTGGGGTGACTCTGAGAATAAAAGCAGTGTGGTAACACAGGTGCCTGGGTGGAGATGCTGCCCAATACAACACACGTTTACACCTTCTCTCTCATTCCCTCCTCAGAGCGGCCCCAGAAGCATCCGGGACAGGAATTTCCAGGTCATTTCACAGAAAGAGAAATGGCTCAGAGGTTCCATGCTTTCTTTAAAAACACCTAGTAACCAACAGAACCAGGATCTGGGTCTCTGGATTCCTATCAAAGGTCTGCATTCAACGAGTATGTACCTTGTGGGGCTCCCAGCTGTGGACCTGTCCCACGCCTGGATCCAGTTGCTCTCAGGGTCCCTCAAGCCTTCTGTGTTAGCACTCGGATCCCCAGGCTCAGCATCAGGTGGGAAGAACCCTCCGAAAGGACTCTGGTCCGAGTGGCACATCTCAGGGTTTTGCAAATGTCCCTACATCATGTGCCTAAGAAAACAGAACACCATTTTGCCGTCAGCTCTGTCAAACAGCTAGGGTATGGCAGCTGTAATGAAGGGCCAGCTTGTGGGCCATGCATGCAGAATCCGCCAATTTATTTGATAGCTTAAGGGGTTTTGAGTCTATGAAATACTTCTGGTTTCGCTGCCCCAGCTGAAACCTCTTTTATGTTTTAGTTCCTGCTAATTCAGCAAGATCATTGTGGCTTGGGTTAGGGCTGGGGGGAAAAAGTACCTCTGGTCCCTAAACCCAGTTCCATAGTAGCCCAAACAGCCGCCGGCAGCTCCATGTCACTTCACTCTTCCCATAAGGCTTCTCCGCAGGTCGGCCACCAGAGGAACCGTGCAGGGATCTCCACAGCATGCTGGCTGCGCAGGGCATTCACAGCTCTCCGTCCCCCTTGTCTTCAGGGCCGCTCCCCTTTCAGAGCTGCAGTAACCGAGCCCAGACCCTGGATCGGATGTCCTGAGGGCCCCCGCTGGAAACTGCAGGTCACATAATTCAACCTGATCCCTCACTCCATCCTACACTTTATGTGCTTCAGGGGACATGTAGCTGATGGTGAGGAGATAAGTCCCTGCCATGGGACCGTGAAATGAAGGATTGCTCTAAAATGGAAAAGTTACTCAGTCCAAAGAAAAATGACTGGCTCAGACCTCCAAGCGGGGAGGGAGGGATCCCATCATGAGCCTGAACTAATTTCCCTCTCCGAACCCCATGAGGAAGACACAGCTCTTCTCTTTGCTTGTGCTACCGGCAAGGCCTCAGAACCGTGTCTGGGGGTCCTGACTCCTCATGTTCTCATCTGTAAGACAGGAACTTCTTTCTGCTGAGGAATGAGATAAAATATCAGTGTGCATCAGTCCTGGGGAAGAATGACTCTTGAAATGAGTGAGGCTATTTTCCAACCCGGTAACCCTGTAACTGCAGAGAAAGCGTTTGATTTTATTCCTTAGAGGTGACACTGTTGCATGGGAACAATGGTGGCACGTGAGAATTTTTCACCAAAGGTACATGTGGCAGATATCTAAGAACAAGTCCTCCACAGAGTCTTGCAGAGAGGCCAAAGCCCTGGCTCGTGTTTCCACAGGGAGCAGTCAGGGGGACCTTCCCATCTGACCCCACGTGCTTGGGAGTCAGCCAGGAGGCCTCAAGCCTCGAGTGCTCCATGACACGGGGCGTGATTGGCGGTCACGCTGGGGTCTCCCTCCCAGCTGTCACAGGCGGAGAGGCCCCATGGAGGGGCTGCTGCTAAAGGGCATCGCTAAGCATTTCCAGCTGCCACGAGGGCCCAGGCACTATATGAGGTGAGATTCTGCAGCGTTTCGCTGTGGAGGTGAGGACAGCCGGAGGGCATTCCCTAAACTTTTCTACTGTCCTCCGTTTGATGAAAGACTTGTGGTTAAACCTTTATCTTCTATAAACACTGAAAATGTGGTAACCTTGATTTCCATGTCTCATTTTCATTTTATTAAAAAAATGGGTTCCTTGCAGTAAAACATTCGATACCCTGGATGTTCTGCGGAAAACAGATGTTTCTCCATGTAATAGACATCGGCAGGCCTCTGTGTGCCCATCAGGCCTCGCACTCACACTCAGACACACGTATGCACACGTGCCTCTCGTGAGGGGCCGGAGCAGGGCTGGCTCACTGGGGACAAAGAGTCTGAACAGTCACAAAGCCACAGCACTGGAGTTCCTTCAGGAGCTTTGAGCCTGTGGGCTGAGGAAACAAAATCACCAGCAGGAGAGGTGAGGAGGCCTGGAGCTGTGGCTGGGGTGGTGGCTTCTGAGTCCCTGGGGCACACATTGTGCTTGCTCCCCGGGGCCTTGACACACAGGGGAGTGGGAGGTGCGGCTGAGCACCGGTTCTCTCTCCCTCCAAGGGGCATAGAGCAGGGCTCAAAACCACTCAGGCCCCATCTTTCTCAAAACCCCACAAAACACCTGAAGGACTGGGCAAGGCCAGTTTCTGACAAAGCTGTAAGCCGATCTCTTTCCATCTTTCTCCTCTTCCACAGTCCCAGGCTGAAGGGAGGGGCGAGGCCTGGGGCCTCAGGAAAGCTGCCGCTTGGTTCTTACATCCTGAGCACATAGACACTTTTGCCAGTTCTCTGCCCTGGGCTCTGAGGCAGCCTGGCTAACCCATTTTTCCATGAACACGGCTCCCCATCTCTTCAGAAGGCTTCCTTAGAACCAAGAGGCCTGTTCCCTTTCCAGGGATATTTATACTTTCACTGAGACCCTGAAAACTGAAGTGCCCTCGAGACCTGTAGTAATTAATCCCTGACTATGGTATGCCTTGGGTGCCAGGAAAGCTGTTTCTGGGCAAGAGGGGACTCTACCTGCTGGAGGTCACCCCCCCGACACTCTCGCTACCCACACTATGAAACCTGAGGGCAGTGTTACAGGACTTGCCCTGCACCAGGATGCCTGGTCCCCTCTTGGCCTGCCTTTCTCAGTTCTAGGGTACCAGGTGTTAGGCCGGCTGGGGGCAGAGCTTCAGGTAGCCCACACTTCACAGCATCTTGGACCCTGGCTGGGGGCTTGCCTTCAGCCAAGACACTGAGGCCATGCCTGCTGGCTAAGGGGCAGGGCAAGGGCAACTTGCCCGCAAAAAGAACAGCCAATTGGGATGCTGGCGGACAAGCTCCAATGGATTGATGGACCCACCAGCCAGTCTCTGAAGGACCAACCCCATCATGAACTTCCAGGTAGCCAGCAAAACCAGCTGCCTGGCAAAGGTTCAACGCCATTTTCCCTGCCTGCCATTCTGGCCTGCTGCTGCTTCCCATGCCTGCCCTCATCATGGCAGCGCAGGTGAAATTGGCCTGAGAGCAACAAGTCCAATAAACATCTCCACCTGAATTTACACCAGTATCATTATTCCTTTTTTCTGATTTTACATTTGGTGCCGAAACCCGACCGAAACCAGGACCTTTCTAGACTCCTTTTTCCCTCATCCGAATCGACAGAGGTGGGGTAAGTTCCAATTTCCCTTAGCCTCGCTGGCGTCTTCCGTTGAGGGGATCCATCCGTAATGTCGTGGGCCCACGCCGGATCCCTGCCGTTCCCCTTCCCCCAGTCCCAGTGGGTCCTCGAAGACGTTGGAGCCCACTGCTGACCACCTATCTTCCGTTTGGGTGCCCTAGGTCAAATTTGGGATGCCTCATTTGTTCTTGGCACTCTCCAGATTGCCTGCGAAGGCCATGGGAAATGCTAGATCTTCACCGGACCCCCAAACTCCTTTGGGCTGTCTTTACGTTGATTTTGACTCGACTGTGGCCTGGCCACAGTATGCTTTAGACACTGGCTCAAAATGGCCTCCACAAGGAACTTTTGATTTTCAAATCCTCACTGATTTGGCAAATTTCTGTCATCGGATGGGAAAACGTTCACAAACTTCTTTTCAGGCTTTCTTTGGCGATGTGTGCTCTAGTCCCCCTCCCCCCCATTTGCCTTCCCGGCTGCAGCAGTTTAGCGCTGCTGCCCTTGAGCTTCCCAGCAGGAAGCTGCTTTCCCGGCCCAGAGCCAGGCGGGAACTTTAAAAGTACTCCTACAGCATGAAAGCCCAAAATCCAAGCCTGGGCAGTAACAGAAGGAAAAAACTGTCCCTTTAAATCCAACCCTCAGGATAGCTGGTTCTTCCAGATTCCCAGCCTTTTAAAATGCTTAAAGGGCCTGCATTCTTTTGCAAATCTTCTTAACTTCTCCCCCTCAGCCAGGCCAACTCCACCCTCCTGCCCACCCACTCAACCCCTCCCATTCCCCTGGCCTCTTTTTCCCACACCTGTGGCTCCTCCTCCGCACCCCCTCCCTTCTCTGCTCCCCAGGAGGACCCTCCTCCTACTCCACCCTCATCTCTTTATTTCCTTCATTTTTCTCTTCCATCTCTCTCCTTACATAAATGGTGCCGAAATCTGTTTCCTGTTGGTTTTTGTATGTGTGCACACCTCTGTTATGTTTGTCTGCATATCTGGTATACGTTGTGTCAGCCTGGTACCAAGTTGGCTTAAATGAGTACTCAAACTAAATTTTAAAAATTGGATCCAAATAACTTTTTGTTCACGTGACTCAAACATTTAAAAAAACTCAATTTAAATTCATTAAACAGGAGTAAAGATACCTTTAAAATTAACCCACATGTTTTTCTAGGTGGCC